>CAXIWQ010000392.1:0-32550 GCA_964036275.1 Litoditis marina | reverse complement strand
GACAAGTAGATTCACACTAAGAGCACCCTGAATACCTGAGGTCAAAGGTCATTTATCGATTGGTAGTGGTCAAATGACCGTAGACGGTGAAAATTACCAAAAACCATTTGAAACTTCTTTAAACAGCTTGAAACTTACAGCACGAGTGGGGGGTCTGGGGGGTCCTCCCCCCAGCTAGACGGGCACGCGGCGAGAGCCGCGTGACCGGCTAGTCACCACCTAATACTAGGTTCAGAATGTTTCTACGCAAAAGTTGTTCTGAATCCTTAGATCTTCCCCATACGTGAACGGGCCACCGCCGTTACGTTAGCGCCCTAACGTAAAATCGATAAAATCAATAAATCGATAAGATACGTTAGCGCGAACAAGGGTAAAAACACGCCCATACTCTACTTGTGTACTCCATTTCAGGGTCCTTCAAAAATAAGGGTCTCCGTTGCCGGACTCTTCTGGAACTTTTTTTATAAGCGATGAAAAATGTCACAATTTTCATCTATTTTTGTTTCTCATACCTCGTACACCGTACGATCCGGCTGAACTTGGCACAGCACAAGAAGAGTATGAGCCACTACTATCGGCCAAGTATCGATTGAAATTTCGCAATAGTTCTCGAGATAGAAGTTTTCGAAGAATTTTTTTGCACTTTTGAAAAATTTCAAAATGAGAATCGTTGCACGTGGACATATTGGGAGTCACTCTTAGTGTTTATAATCTAACCCTACCATATGGGACCATCAAAATCAATACTCGATTTTTCAGTAGAGTGAGATTTGAACAGTTTTTTCATAGCTTCACAAGGAGCTATATAAAACAACATTAACGATGAAATGTGAACTTAGATAAGTAATAGTATCATACAAACCAAATTGCCAAAAACCGTTATCTTCAGGTATTAAAAAAATAAAAGTTGAAATTGAAAAGTCGAAAATCTCTCAGAGCGATCGAAAAAGTACCATTATTTTTGTCCGGTTACCACTTGTACTACTGACAACGAATGTGAAAAAAAGTTCCAGAAATATCGCGTGACTGCTGAAAAAAACAATTATATAAATTTTTTGACAAAACAAATTACATTTCATAACTTCTCTCTCTTTGACAATATAGACAAAGTGTAAATAACCAAAAAATACTATTCACAGAAGGTACATTGTCATCAAACTCAGGACACTGACAATCAAACCGAAAGTCGTAGTGACGTCATCAATTTTCTTGAAAACTTTTGTTAATAACAAAGTTATCAAGGCAGATTCAATGCGAAACTTAGATATGGTAATTGTCTATGCAATAATAATTTTAATGAAAAGAGCTAAGAAAATATCAAGCCGTTCTCGAGTTATAAATTTTCGTCCCAACCCGTACTAGATACGGCGCACCTCGACCTACTTTTAGGCTACCTTCAAACACGATTTTTCCACGGTCGTCCTGAGCTTCTAATGATCGTATCGAGCTGGAACTTCACAGTAATGACAAGTAGATTCAACACTACGAGCACTCTGAAGATCTAAGGTCAAAGGTCATTTATCGATTGGTAGTGGTCAAATGACCGTAGACGGTGAAAAGTACCAAAAACCATTTGAAACTTCTTTAAACAGCTTGAAACTTACAGCACGAGTGGGGGGTCTGGGGGGTCCTCCCCCCAGCTAGACGGGCACGCGGCGAGAGCCGCGTGACCGGCTAGTCACCACTATATACATGGTTCAGAATGTTGGGACGGCAAAAGTTGCTTCAAATCCTTAGATCTTCCATATACACGAACGGGACACCGCGGTAAGAAGAAGGCCCTAACGTAAAATCGATAAAATCAATAATCGATAAGATACGTTAGCGCGAAAAAGGGTAAAAAACGCCCATACTCTACGTGTGTACTCCATTCAGGTGTCCTTCAAAAATAAGGGTCCCCGTTACCGGACTCTTCTGGAACTTTTGTATAGGCCATAAAAAATGACAAATTTTTCATCTATTTTCGTTGTTCATACCTCGTACACCGTAAGTATCCGGCTGAAACTTGGCACAGTACGAGTGTAGCCAAGGCACTACTACTGCCAAAGTATCGATTGAAAGTTCGTAATAGCTTTCGAGATATAAATTTCGAAGCAATTGTTTGCACTTTTGAAAAATTTCAAACTGAGAAATTTGAGCACGTGGACATATGGGAAGTCACTCATGACATGTATCACCCAACCCTACAATATGGGACCATCAAAATCATCACTCGATTTTTCGTGCACAAAAGTGAAAAAGTGGTACCTTTTATTTAAATCGATTCGTACTGTGAACGTGCAGTCTGATCTTTGTAGTTTCAGAAGTAGGTATAATGTAACGGCCTATGTACGGCAAAAATCCTGAATAGGCTGTAACTATGATTATTGATTTTATTATCGATTTTTAGTAGAGTGAGATTTCAATAGCTTTTTCATAGCTTCACAAGGAGCTATATAAAAACAACATTAACGGTGAAATGTGAACTGAGTTAAGTATGAGTATAATACAAACCGAATTGCCAAAACCAGTATCTTCAGGTATTAAAAAATCAAAAGTTGAAATGAAAAAGTCGAAAATCTCTCAAAGCGATTGGAGAGGTACCATTATTTTTGTCCGGTCACCACTTGTACTACTGACAACGAATGTAAAGAAAAGTTCCAAAAATATTGAGTGACTGCTGAGAAAAACAATTATAAAAAAATTTTGACGAAACATATTACACTCTATAACTTCTTTCTCTTTGACATTCTAGAGAGAGTGTAAGTTGCCAAAAATTACTATTAACAAAATGTAATTCGTCATTTGAACTCGAGACACTGACCATCGAACCGAATGTCGTAGTGACGTCATCCATTTTCATTTTAACTTTGGTTAATAACAAAGTTATCAACACAGATTCAGATGCAAATCTTACATATGGTAATTGTCTATACCTACCAATAATTTTAGTGAAAAGAGCTAAGAAAAATATCAAGCCGTTCTCGAGTTATAAACTTTTGGTCCCAACCCGTACTAGATACGGCGCACCTAGACCTACTTTTAAGCTACCTTCAAAATACGATTTTCCCACGGTCGTCCTGAGCTTCTAAATGATCGTAGCGAGCTGAAACTTTACAGTAATGACAAGTAGATTCAACACTACGAGTCCTCTGAAAGATCTGAGGTCAAAGGTCATTTATCGATTGGTAGTGGTCAAATGACCGTAGACTGTGAAAATTACCAAAAACCATTTGAAACTTCTTTAAACAGCTTGAAACTTACAGCACGAGTAGGGGGTCTGGGGGGTCCTCCCCCCAGCTAGACGGGCACGCGGCGAGAGCCGCGTGACCGGCTAGTCACCACCCTATACATGGTTCAGAATGTTGGGACGGCAAAAGTGGCTTCAAATCCTTAGATTATCTATGTACACGAACGGGACACCGAGTTAAGAATAAGGCCCTAACGTAAAATCGATAAAATCAATAAATCGATAAGATACGTTAGCGTGAAAAAGGGTAAAAAAATGCCCATACTCCACGTGTAGGTTCTGTTTCAGATGAACCTCAAGAAATAAGGGTCCCCGTTGCCGGACTCTTCTAGAACTTTTTTTATAAGCGATAAAAAATGACAAATTTTTCATCTATTTTCGTTGCTCATACCTCGTACACCGTAACGATCCGGCCGAAACTTGGCACAGTACGAGTGTAGCCAAAGGTACTACTACTGCCAAAGTATCGATTGAAATTTCGCAATAGCTTTCGAGATATAAATTTTCGAAGAAATTTTTTGCATTTTTGAAAAATTTCAAACTGAGAAAACTTAGCACGTGGACATATGGGAAGTCACCCATGACATGTATTACCCAACCCTACAATATTGGACCATCAAAATCAATACTCGATTTTTAGTGCACAAAAGTTGAAAAAGTGGTACCTTTTATTTAAATCGATTTCGTACTGTGAACGTGCAGTCTGATCTTTGTAGTTTCAGAAGTAGGTATAATGTAACGGCCTATGTACGGCGAAAATCCTGAATAGGCTGTAACTATGATTATTGATTTTATTATCGATTTTTCAGTAGAGTGAGATTTTAATAGTTTTTTCATAGCTTCAACAAGGAGCTATACAAAAAAAACATTAACGGTGAAATGTGATCTGAGTTAAGTAATAGTATCATACAAACCGAATTGCCAAAAACCAGTATCTTCAGGTATTAAAAAATCAAAAGTTGAAATGAAAAAGTCGAAAATCTCGCAAAGCGATTGGAGAGGTACCATTATTTTTGTCCGGTTACCACTTATACTACTGACAACGAATGTAAGAAAAAGTTTCGAAAATATTGAGTGACTGCTGAGAAAAACAATTATAAAAATTTTTTGACGAAACATATTACACTCTATAAGTTCTTTCTCTTTGACATTATAGAGAGAGTGTAAGTTGTCAAAAATTAATATTAACAAAATGTAATTTGTCATTCGAACTCGAGACACTGACCATCAAACCGAATGTCGTAGTGACGTCATCAATTCTCATTTTAACTTTGGTGAATAACAAAGTTATCAATACAGATTCAGATGCAAATCTTACATATGGTAATTGTCCATACCTACCAATAATTTTAGTGAAAAGAGCTAAGAAAAATATCAAGCCGTTCTCGAGTTATAAACTTTTGGTCCCAACCCGTACTAGATACGGCGCACCTAGACCTACTTTTAAGCTACCTCCAAAATACGATTTTCCCACGGTTGTCCTGAGCTTCTAAATGATCGTAGCGAGCTGAAACTTTACAGTAATGACAAGTAGATTCAACACTAAGAGCACCCTGAATACCTGAGGTCAAAGGTCATTTATCGATTGGTAGTGGTCAAATGACCGTAGACGGTGAAAATTACCAAAAACCATTTGAAACTTCTTTAAACAGCTTGAAACTTACAGCACGAGTGGGGGGTCTGGGGGGTCCTCCCCCCAGCTAGACGGGCACGCGGCGAGAGCCGCGTGACCGGCTAGTCACCACCTAATACTAGGTTCAGAATGTTGGGACGGCAAAAGTTGCTTCGAATCCTTAGATCTTTATTATACGTGAACGGGACACCGCGGTAAGAATAGGGCCCTAACGTAAAATCGATAAAATCAATAAATCGATAAGATACGTTAGCGCGAAAAAGGGTAAAAAAACGCCCATACTCCACGTGCGTACTACGTTTCAGGTGAACCTTCAAAAATAAGGGTCCCCGTTGCCGGACTCTTCTGGAACTTTTTTTATAGGCGATGAAAAATGACAAATTTTTCGTCTATTTTCGTTACTCATACCTCGTACACCGTAACGATCTGGCTGAAACTTGGCACAGCACAAGTAGAGCATGAGCAAGTTCTATCGGCCAAGTATCGATTGAGATTTCGCAATAGCTTTCGAGATATAAATTTTCGAAGAAATTTTTTGCACTTTTGAAAAATTTCATACTGAGAAAACTGAGCACGTGGACATATGGGAAGTCACCCATGACATGTATTACCCAACCCTACAATATGGGACCATCAAAATCAATACTCGATTTTTAGTGCACAAAAGTTGAAAAAGTGGTAACTTTTATTTAAATCGATTTCGTACTGTGAACGTGCAGTCTGATCTTTGTAGTTCCAGAAGTAGGTATAATGTAACGGCCTATGTACGGCAAAAATAGTGCATAGGCTGTAACTATGATTATTGATTTTATTATCGATTTTTTAGTAGAGTGAGATTTCATTAGTTTTTTCATAGCTTCAACAAGGAGTTATATGAAAACAACATTAACGATGAAATGTGAACTCAGTCAAGTAATAGTATCATACAAACCAAATTGCCAAAAACCGTTATCTTCAGGTATTAAAAAATCAAAAGTTGAAATGAAAAAGTCGAAAATCTCTCAAAGTGATTGGAGAGTTACCATTATTTTTGTCCGGTTACCACTTGAACTACTGACAACGAATGTAAAAAAAAATTCCAAAAATATTGAGTGACTGCTGAGAAAAACAATTATAAAAAAATTTTGACGAAACATATTACACTCTATAACTTCTTTCTCTTTGAAATGCTAGAGAGAGTGTAAGTTGCCAAAAATTACTATTAACAAAATGTAATTTGTCATTCAAACTCGAGACACTGACCATCAAACCGAATGTCGTAGTGACGTCATCAATTTTCATTTCAACTTTGGTTAATAACAAAGTTATCAGTACAGATTCAGATGCAAATCTTACATATGGTAATTGTCTATACCTACCAATAATTTTAGTGAAAAGAGCTAAGAAAAATATCAAGCCGTTCTCGAGTTATAAACTTTTGGTACCAACCCGTACTAGATACGGCGCACCTAGACCTACTTTTAAGCTACCTTCAAAATACGATTTTCCCACGGTCGTCCTGAGCTTCTAAATGATCGTAGCGAGCTGAAACTTTACAGTAATGACAAGTAGACTCAACACTACGAGCAATTGAAAAGATCTGAGGTCAAAGGTCATTTATCGATTGGTAGTGGTCAAATGACCGTAGACGGTGAAAATTACCAAAAACCATTTGAAACTTCTTTAAACAGCTTGAAACTTACAGTACGAGTAGGGGGTCTGGGGGGTCCTCCCCCCAGCTAGACGGGCACGCGGCGAGAGCCGCGTGACCGGCTAGTCACCACTATATACATGGTTCAGAATGTTGGGACGGCAAAAGTTGCTTCAAATCCTTAGATCTTCCATATACACGAACGGGACACCGCGGTAAGAATAAGGCCCTAACGTAAAATCGATAAAATCAATAAATCGATAAGATACGTTAGCGCGAAAAAGGGTAAAAAAACGCCCATACTCTACGTGTGTACTCCATTTCAGGTGTCCTTCAAAAAATAAGGGTCCCCGTTACCGGACTCTTCTGGAACTTTTTTTATAGGCCATAAAAAATGACAAATTTTTCATCTATTTTCGTTGTTCATACCTCGTACACCGTAAGTATCCGGCTGAAACTTGGCACAGTACGAGTGTAGCCAAAGGCACTACTACTGCCAAAGTATCGATTGAAATTTCGTAATAGCTTTCGAGATATAAATTTTCGAAGCAATTTTTTGCACTTTTGAAAAATTTCAAACTGAGAAATTTGAGCACGTGGACATATGGGAAGTCACTCATGACATGTATCACCCAACCCTACAATATGGGACCATCAAAATCATCACTCGATTTTTCGTGCACAAAAGTTGAAAAAGTGGTACCTTTTATTTAAATCGATTTCGTACTGTGAACGTGCAGTCTGATCTTTGTAGTTTCAGAAGTAGGTATAATGTAACGGCCTATGTACGGCAAAAATCCTGAATAGGCTGTAACTATGATTATTGATTTTATTATCGATTTTTTAGTAGAGTGAGATTTCAATAGCTTTTTCATAGCTTCAACAAGGAGCTATATAAAAACAACATTAACGGTGAAATGTGAACTGAGTTAAGTATGAGTATAATACAAACCGAATTGCCAAAAACCAGTATCTTCAGGTATTAAAAAATCAAAAGTTGAAATGAAAAAGTCGAAAATCTCTCAAAGCGATTGGAGAGGTACCATTATTTTTGTCCGGTCACCACTTGTACTACTGACAACGAATGTAAAGAAAAGTTCCAAAAATATTGAGTGACTGCTGAGAAAAACAATTATAAAAAAATTTTGACGAAACATATTACACTCTATAACTTCTTTCTCTTTGACATTCTAGAGAGAGTGTAAGTTGCCAAAAATTACTATTAACAAAATGTAATTCGTCATTTGAACTCGAGACACTGACCATCGAACCGAATGTCGTAGTGACGTCATCCATTTTCATTTTAACTTTGGTTAATAACAAAGTTATCAACACAGATTCAGATGCAAATCTTACATATGGTAATTGTCTATACCTACCAATAATTTTAGTGAAAAGAGCTAAGAAAAATATCAAGCCGTTCTCGAGTTATAAACTTTTGGTCCCAACCCGTACTAGATACGGCGCACCTAGACCTACTTTTAAGCTACCTTCAAAATACGATTTTCCCACGGTCGTCCTGAGCTTCTAAATGATCGTAGCGAGCTGAAACTTTACAGTAATGACAAGTAGATTCAACACTACGAGTCCTCTGAAAGATCTGAGGTCAAAGGTCATTTATCGATTGGTAGTGGTCAAATGACCGTAGACTGTGAAAATTACCAAAAACCATTTGAAACTTCTTTAAACAGCTTGAAACTTACAGCACGAGTAGGGGGTCTGGGGGGTCCTCCCCCCAGCTAGACGGGCACGCGGCGAGAGCCGCGTGACCGGCTAGTCACCACCCTATACATGGTTCAGAATGTTGGGACGGCAAAAGTGGCTTCAAATCCTTAGATTATCTATGTACACGAACGGGACACCGAGTTAAGAATAAGGCCCTAACGTAAAATCGATAAAATCAATAAATCGATAAGATACGTTAGTGTGAAAAAGGGTAAAAAAACGCCCATACTCCACGTGTAGGTTCTGTTTCAGATGTCCTTCAAAAAATAAGGGTCCCCGTTACCGGACTCTTCTAGAACTTTTTTTATAAGCGATGAAAAATGACAAATTTTTCGTCTATTTTCGTTACTCATACCTCGTACACCGTAACGATTTGGCTGAAACTTGGCACAGTACGAGTGTAGCCAAAGGCACTACTACTGCCAAAGTATCGATTGAAATTTCGTAATAGCTTTCGAGATATAAATTTTCGAAGAAATTTTTTGCACTTTTTAAAAATTTCAAACTGAGAAATTTGAGCACGTGGACATATGGGAAGTCACACATGACATGTATTACCCACCCCTACAATATGGGACCATCAAAATCAATACTCGATTTTTAGTGCACAAAAGTTGAAAAAGTGGTAGCTTTTATTTAAATCGATTTCGTACTGTGAACGTGCAGTCTGATCTTTGTAGTTTCAGAAGTGGGTATAATGTAACGGCCTATGTACGGCAAATATCCTGAATAGGCTGTAACTATGATTATTGATTTTATTATCGATTTTTTAGTAGAGTGAGATTTCAATAGCTTTTTCATAGCTTCAACAAGGAGCTATATAAAAACAACATTAACGGTGAAATGTGAACTGAGTTAAGTATGAGTATAATACAAACCGAATTACCAAAAACCAGTATCTTCAGGTATTAAAAAATCAAAAGTTGAAATGAAAAAGTCGAAAATCTCTCAAAGCGATTGGAGAGGTACCATTATTTTTGTCCGGTCACCACTTGTACTACTGACAACGAATGTGAAGAAAAGTTCCAAAAATATTGAGTGACTGCTGAGAAAAACAATTATAAAAAAATTTTGACGAAACATATTACACTCTATAACTTCTTTCTCTTTGACATTCTAGAGAGAGTGTAAGTTGCCAAAAATTACTATTAACAAAATGTAATTCGTCATTCGAACTCGAGACACTGACCATCGAACCGAATGTCGTAGTGACGTCATCCATTTTCATTTTAACTTTGGTTAATAACAAAGTTATCAGTACAGATTCAGATGCAAATCTTACATATGGTAATTGTCTATACCTACCAATAATTTTAGTGAAAAGAGCTAAGAAAAATATCAAGCCGTTCTCGAGTTATAAACTTTTGGTCCCAACCCGTACTAGATACGGCGCACCTAGACCTACTTTTAAGCTACCTTCAAAATACGATTTTCCCACGGTCGTCCTGAGCTTCTAAACGATCGTAGCGAGCTGAAACTTTACAGTAATGACAAGTAGACTCAACACTACGAGTAATTGAAAAGATATGAGGTCAAAGGTCATTTATCGATTGGTAGTGGTCAAATGACCGTAGACGGTGAAAATTAACAAAAACCATTTGAAACTTCTTTAAACAGCTTGAAACTTACAGCACGAGTAGGGGGTCTGGGGGGTCCTCCCCCCAGCTAGACGGGCACGCGGCGAGAGCCGCGTGACCGGCTAGTCACCACCTAATACTAGGTTCAGAATGTTTCTACGCAAAAGTTGTTCTGAATCCTTAGATCTTCCCCATACGTGAACGGGCCACCGCCGTTACGTTAGCGCCCTAACGTAAAATCGATAAAATCAATAAATCGATAAGATACGTTAGCGCGAAAAAGGGTAAAAAAACGCCCATACTCTACTTGTGTACTCCATTTCAGGTGTCCTTCAAAAAATAAGGGTCCCCGTTGCCGGACTCTTCTGGAACTTTTTTTATAAGCGATGAAAAATGTCACAATTTTCATCTATTTTTGTTTCTCATACCTCGTACACCGTAACGATCCGGCTGAAACTTGGCACAGCACAAGAAGAGTATGAGCCACTACTATCGGCCAAGTATCGATTGAAATTTCGCTATAGTTCTCGAGATAGAAGTTTTCGAAGAATTTTTTTGCACTTTTGAAAAATTTCAAAATGAGAAATCGTTGCACGTGGACATATTGGGAGTCACTCTTAGTGTTTATAATCTAACCCTACAATATGGGACCATCAAAATCAATACTCGATTTTTAGTGAACAAAAGTTGAAAAAGTCATACAATCTATTTAAATGCGTTTCGGGCCGTGAACGTGTAGCTTGCTCTTTGAAATTTTTGTAGTAGGTATCATGTAACGGCCTATGTACGGAAAAAAATATGAATAGGCTGTAACTTTGATTATTGATTTTATTATCGATTTTTCAGTAGAGTGAGATTTGAACAGTTTTTTCATAGCTTCAACAAGGAGCTATATAAAAACAACATTAACGATGAAATGTGAACTTAGATAAGTAATAGTATCATACAAACCAAATTGCCAAAAACCGTTATCTTCAGGTATTAAAAAAATAAAAGTTGAAATTGAAAAGTCGAAAATCTCTCAGAGCGATCGAAAAAGTACCATTATTTTTGTCCGGTTACCACTTGTACTACTGACAACGAATGTGAAAAAAAGTTCCAGAAATATCGCGTGACTGCTGAAAAAAACAATTATATAAATTTTTTGACAAAACAAATTACATTTCATAACTTCTCTCTTTGACAATATAGACAAAGTGTAAATAACCAAAAAATACTATTCACAGAAGGTACATTTTCATCCAAACTCAGGACACTGACAATCAAACCGAAAGTCGTAGTGACGTCATCAATTTTCTTGAAAACTTTTGTTAATAACAAAGTTATCAAGGCAGATTCAAATGCGAAACTTAGATATGGTAATTGTCTATGCATAATAATAATTTTAATGAAAAGAGCTAAGAAAAATATCAAGCCGTTCTCGAGTTATAAATTTTCGTCCCAACCCGTACTAGATACGGCGCACCTAGACCTACTTTTAGGCTACCTTCAAAACACGATTTTTCCACGGTCGTCCTGAGCTTCTAAATGATCGTATCGAGCTGGAACTTCACAGTAATGACAAGTAGATTCAACACTACGAGTAATCAAAAAGATCTGAGGTCAAAGGTCACTTATCGATTGGTAGTGGTCAAATGACCGTAGACGGTGAAAATTACCAAAAACCATTTGAAACTTCTTTAAACAGCTTGAAACTTACAGCACGAGTGGGGGGTCTGGGGGGTCCTCCCCCCAGCTAGACGGGCACGCGGCGAGAGCCGCGTGACCGGCTAGTCTTATTAGCATAAGTTGAAACAGTCCCGAAATAATTGAGTGGCGGTGCTAACCAAAAACACCCCCAAGTTGACGTGAATGGAGTTGCGATTTTCGCCCTACGTGGGATTTAGTGTTCAAACTTGGTGTTTTTGAACTCCTCTCGTGTGTAGAAACTTAAAAATGTTCATCTTATTAGCATGAGTTGAAACAGTCCCGAAATAATTGAGTGGCGGTGCTAACCAAAAACCCCCCCAAGTTGACGTGAATGGAGTTGCGATTTTCGCCCTACGTGAGATTTAGTGTTCAAACTTGGTATTTTTGAACTCCTCCCATGTGTAGAAACTAAAAAATGTTCATCTTATTAGCATAAGTTGAAACAGTCCCGAATTAATTGAGTGGCCATGCTAACCAAAAACACCCCCAAGTTGACGTGAATGGAGTTGCGATTTTCGCCCTACGTGGGAATTAGTGTTCAAACTTGGTATTTTTGAACTTCTCTCATGTGTAGAAACTAAAAAAATGTTCATCTTATTTGCATAAGTTGAAACAGTCCCGAAATAATTGAGTGGCGGTGCTAACCAAAAACACCCCCAAATTGACGTGAATGGAGTTGCGATTTTCGCCCTACGTGGGATTTAGTGTTCAAACTTGGTATTTTTGAACTCCTCTCATGTGTAGAAACTTAAAAATGTTTATCTTATTAGCATAAGTTGAAACAGTCCCGAAATAATTGAGTGGCGGTGCTAACCAAAAACACCCCCAAGTTGACGTGAATGGAGTTGCGATTTTCGCCCTACGTGGGGTTAAGTGTTCAAACTTGGTATTTTCTGAACTCCTCTCATGTGTAGAAACTCAAAAATGTTCATCTTATTTGAATAAGTTGAAACAGTCCCGAAATAATTGAGTGGCGGTGCTAACCAAAAACACCCCCAAGTTGACGTGAATGGAGTTGCGATTTTCGCCCTACGTGGGATTTAGTGTTCAAACTTGGTATTTTTGAACTCCTCTCATGTGGAGAAACTCAAAAATGTTCATCTTATTTGCATAAGTTGAAACAGTCCCGAAATAATTGAGTGGCGGTGCTAACCAAAAACACCCCCAAATTGACGTGAATGGAGTTGCGATTTTTGCCCTACGTGAGATTTAGTGTTCAAACTTCGTATTTTTGAACTCCCCTCATGTGTAGAAACTCAAAAATGTTTATCTTATTAGCATAAGTTGAAACAGTCCCGAAATAATTTAGTGGCGGTGCTAACCAAAAACACCCCCAAGTCCAAGTTGACGTGAATGGAGTTGCTATTTTCGCCCTACGTGAGATTTAGTGTTCAAACTTGGTATTTTTGAACTCCTTTCATGTGTAGAAACTTCAAAATGTTCATCTTATTAGCATAAGTTGAAACAGTCCTGAAATAATTGAGTGGCGGTGCTAACCAAAAACACCCCCAAGTTGACGTGAATGGAGTTGCGATTTTCGCCCTACGTGGGATTTAGTGTTCAAACTTGGTATTTTCTGAACTCCTCTCATGTGTAGAAACTCAAAAATGTTCATCTTATTTGCATAAGTTGAAACTGTCCCGAAATAATTGAGTGGCGGTGCTAACCAAAAACACCCCCAAATTGACGTGAATGGAGTTGCGATTTTCGCCCTACGTGAGATTTAGTATTCAAACTTGGTATTTTTGAACTCCTCTCATGTGTAGAAACTTAAAAATGTTCATCTTATTTGCATAAGTTGAAACAGTCCCGAAATAATTGAGTGGCGGTGCTAACCAAAAACACCCCCAAGTTGACGTGAATGGAGTTGCGATTTTCGCCCTACGTGGGGTTAAGTGTTCAAACTTGGTATTTTCTGAACTCCTCTCATGTGTAGAAACTCAAAAATGTTCATCTTATTTGAATAAGTTGAAACAGTCCCGAAATAATTGAGTGGCGGTGCTAACCAAAAACACCCCCAAGTTGACGTGAATGGAGTTGCGATTTTCGCCCTACGTGGGATTTAGTGTTCAAACTTGGTATTTTTGAACTCCTCTCATGTGGAGAAACTCAAAAATGTTCATCTTATTTGCATAAGTTGAAACAGTCCCGAAATAATTGAGTGGCGGTGCTAACCAAAAACACCCCCAAATTGACGTGAATGGAGTTGCGATTTTTGCCCTACGTGAGATTTAGTGTTCAAACTTCGTATTTTTGAACTCCCCTCATGTGTAGAAACTCAAAAATGTTTATCTTATTAGCATAAGTTGAAACAGTCCCGAAATAATTGAGTGGCGGTGCTAACCAAAAACACCCCCAAGTCCAAGTTGACGTGAATGGAGTTGCGATTTTCGCCCTACGTGAGATTTAGTGTTCAAACTTGGTATTTTTGAACTCCTTTCATGTGTAGAAACTTCAAAATGTTCATCTTATTAGCATAAGTTGAAACAGTCCTGAAATAATTGAGTGGCGGTGCTAACCAAAAACACCCCCAAGTTGACGTGAATGGAGTTGCGATTTTCGCCCTACGTGGGATTTAGTGTTCAAACTTGGTATTTTCTGAACTCCTCTCATGTGTAGAAACTCAAAAATGTTCATCTTATTTGCATAAGTTGAAACAGTCCCGAAATAATTGAGTGGCGGTGCTAACCAAAAACACCCCCAAATTGACGTGAATGGAGTTGCGATTTTCGCCCTACGTGAGATTTAGTATTCAAACTTGGTATATTTGAACTCCTCTTATGTGTAGAAACTTAAAAATGTTCATCTTATTTGCATAAGTTGAAACAGTCCCGAAATAATTGAGTGGCCGTGCTAACCAAAAACACCCCCTAGTTGACGTGAATGGAGTTGCGATTTTCCCCCTACGTGGGATTTAGTGTTCAAACTTGGTGTTTTTGAACTCCTCTCATGTGTAGAAACTCAAAAATGTTCATCTTATTTGCATAAGTTGAAACAGTCCCGAAATAATTGAGTGGCGGTGCTAACCAAAAACACCCCCAAATTGACGTGAATGGAGTTGCGATTTTCGCCCTACGTGAGATTTAGTGTTCAAACTTGGTATTTTTGAACTCCCCTCATGTGTAGAAACTCAAAAATGTTCATCTTATTAGCATAAGTTGGAACAGTCCCGAAATAATTGAGTGGCGGTGCTAACCAAAAACACCCCCAAATTGACGTGAATGGAGTTGCGATTTTTGCCCTACGTGAGGTTTAGTGTTCAAACTTGGTATTTTTGAACTCCTCTCATGTGTAGAAACTCAAAAATGTTCATCTTATTTGCATAAGTTGAAACAGTCCCGAAATAATTGAGTGGCGGTGCTAACCAAAAACACCCCCAAATTGACGTGAATGGAGTTGCGATTTTCGCCCTACGTGAGATTTAGTGTTCAAACTTGGTATTTTTGAACTCCCCTCATGTGTAGAAACTCAAAAATGTTCGTCTTATTAGCATAAGTTGAAACAGTCCCGAAATAATTGAGTGGCGGTGCTAACCAAAAACACCCCCAAGTTGACGTGAATGGAGTTGCGATTTTCGCCCTACGTGGGATTTAGTGTTCAAAATTGGTGTTTTTGAACTCCTCTCGTGTGTAGAAACTTAAAAATGTTCATCTTATTAGCATGAGTTGAAACAGTCCCGAAATAATTGAGTGGCGGTGCTAACCAAAAACCCCCCCAAGTTGACGTGAATGGAGTTGCGATTTTCGCCCTACGTGAGATTTAGTGTTTAAACTTGGTATTTTTGAACTCCTCCCATGTGTAGAAACTAAAAAAATGTTCATCTTATTAGCATAAGTTGAAACAGTCCCGAATTAATTGAGTGGCGGTGCTAACCAAAAACACCCCCAAGTTGACGTGAATGGAGTTGCGATTTTCGCCCTACGTGGGAATTAGTGTTCAAACTTGGTATTTTTGAACTCCTCTCATGTGTAGAAACTAAAAAAATGTTCATCTTATTAGCATAAGTTGAAACAGTCCCGAAATAATTGAGTGGCGGTGCTAACCAAAAACACCCCCAAGTTGACGTGAATGGAGTTGCGATTTTTGCCCTACGTGAGATTTAGTGTTCAAACTTGGTATTTTTGAACTCCTCTCATGTGTAGAAACTCAAAAATGTTCATCTTATTTGCATAAGTTGAAACAGTCCCGAAATAATTGAGTGGCGGTGCTAACCAAAAACACCCCCAAATTGACGTGAATGGAGTTGCGATTTTCGCCCTACGTGAGATTTAGTGTTCAAACTTGGTATTTTTGAACTCCCCTCATGTGTAGAAACTCAAAAATGTTCGTCTTATTAGCATAAGTTGAAACAGTCCCGAAATAATTGAGTGGCGGTGCTAACCAAACACACCCCCAAGTTGACGTGAATGGAGTTGCGATTTTCGCCCTACGTGGGATTTAGTGTTCAAACTTGGTGTTTTTGAACTCCTCTCGTGTGTATAAACTTGAAAATGTTCATCTTATTAGCATGAGTTGAAACAGTCCCGAAATAATTGAGTGGCGGTGCTAACCAAAAACCCCCCCAAGTTGACGTGAATGGAGTTGCGATTTTCGCCCTACGTGAGATTTAGTGTTCAAACTTGGTATTTTTGAACTCCTCCCATGTGTAGAAACTAAAAAATGTTCATCTTATTAGCATAAGTTGAAACAGTCCCGAATTAATTGAGTGGCGGTGCTAACCAAAAACACCCCCAAGTTGACGTGAATGGAGTTGCGATTTTCGCACTACGTGAGATTTAGTATTCAAACTTGGTGTTTTTGAACTCCTCTCGTGTGTAGAAACTTAAAAATGTTCATCTTATTAGCATGAGTTGAAACAGTCCCGAAATAATTGAGTGGCGGTGCTAACCAAAAACCCCCCCAAGTTGACGTGAATGGAGTTGCGATTTTCGCCCTACGTGAGATTTAGTGTTCAAACTTGGTATTTTTGAACTCCTCCCATGTGTAGAAACTAAAAAATGTTCATCTTATTAGCATAAGTTGAAACAGTCCCGAATTAATTGAGTGGCGGTGCTAACCAAAAACACCCCCAAGTTGACGTGAATGGAGTTGCGATTTTCGCACTACGTGGGAATTAGTGTTCAAACTTGGTATTTTTGAACTCCTCTCATGTGTAGAAACTAAAAAAATGTTCATCTTATTAGCATAAGTTGAAACAGTCCCGAAATAATTGAGTGGCGGTGCTAACCAAAAACACCCCCAAGTTGACGTGAATGGAGTTGCGATTTTCGCCCTACGTGAGATTTAGTGTTCAAACTTGGTATTTTTGAACTCCTCTCATGTGTAGAAACTAAAAAAATGTTCATCTTATTAGCATAAGTTGAAACAGTCCCGAAATAATTGAGTGGCGGTGCTAACCAAAAACACCCCCAAGTTGACGTGAATGGAGTTGCGATTTTCGCCCTACGTGAGATTTAGTGTTCAAACTTGGTATTTTTGAACTCCTCTCATGTGTAGAAACTAAAAAATGTTCATCTTATTAGCATAAGTTGAAACAGTCCCGAATTAATTGAGTGGCGGTGCTAACCAAAAACACCCCCAAGTTGACGTGAATGGAGTTGCGATTTACGCCCTACGTGGGAATTAGTGTTCAAACTTGGTATTTTTGAACTCCTCTCATGTGTAGAAACTAAAAAATGTTCATCTTATTAGCATAAGTTGAAACAGTCCCGACATAATTGAGTGGCGGTGCTAACCAAAAACACCCCCAAGTCCAAGTTGACGTGAATGGAGTTGCGGATTTCGCCCTACGTGTGATTTAGTGTTCAAACTTGGTATTTTTGAACTCCTCTCATGTGTAGAAACTAAAAAATGTTCATCTTATTAGCATAAGTTGAAACAGTCCCAAAATAATTGAGTGGCGGTGCTAACCAAAAACACCCCCAAATTGACGTGAATGGAGTTGCGATTTTCGCCCTACGTGAGATTTAGTATTCAAACTTGGTATTTTTGAACTCCTCTTATGTGTAGAAACTTAAAAATGTTCATCTTATTTGCATAAGTTGAAACAGTCCCGAAATAATTGAGTGGCCGTGCTAACCGTGCTAACCAGATTTTAAACGTAAATTATCTACTTTAGACTTGCAACCTGAATGTAACAGACAGCCTCTTGGAGGATAGCCGTTGTCTTCCTAGAAGACTCTTTTCCTCCAACTCCCAGCGCCCTTTTGACGCCAACAACACCTTCACACAACACACAGTGATACGGGAGAAAAATAAAGCTTGTATTGTATTGTATTGTAACCAGAAACACCCCCAAGTTGACGTGAATGGAGTTGCGATTTTCGCCCTACGTGGGATTTAGTGTTCAAACTTGGTACTTTTGAACTCCTCTCGTGTGTAGAAACTCAAAAATGTTTATCTTATTAGCATAAGTTGAAACAGTCCCGAATTAATTGAGTGGCGGTGCTAACCAAAAACACCCCCAAGTTGACGTGAATGGAGTTGCGATTTTCGCCCTACGTGGGAATTAGTGTTCAAACTTTGTGTTTTTGAACTCCTCTCATGTGTAGAAACTAAAAAATGTTCATCTTATTTGCATAAGTTGAAACAGTCCCGAAATAATTGAGTGGCGGTGCTAACCAAAAACACCCCCAAGTTGACGTGAATGGAGTTGCGATTTTCGCCCTACGTGGGATTTAGTGTTCAAACTTGGTATTTTTGAACTCCTCTCATGTGTAGAAACTTAAAAATGTTCATCTTATTAGCATAAGTTGAAACAGTCCCGACATAATTGAGTGGCGGTGCTAACCAAAAACACCCCCAAGTTGACGTGAATGGAGTTGCGATTTTCGCCCTACGTGAGATTTAGTGTTCAAACTTGGCATTTTTGAACTCCTCTCATGTGTAGAAACTTAAAAATGTTCATCTTATTAGCATAAGTTGAAACAGTCCCGAAATAATTGAGTGGCGGTGCTAACCAAAAACACCCCCAAGTTGACGTGAATGAAGTTGCGATTTTCGCCGTACGTGAGATTTAGTGTTCAAACTTGGTATTTTTGAACTCCCCTCATGTGTGGAAACTCAAAAATGTTTATCTTATTTGCATAAGTTGAAACAGTCCCGAAATAATTGAGTGGCCGTGCTAACCAAAAACACCCCCTAGTTGACGTGAATGGAGTTGCGATTTTCCCCCTACGTGGGATTTAGTGTTCAAACTTGGTATTTTTGAACGCCTCTCATGTGTAGAAACTCAAAAATGTTCATCTTATTTGCATAAGTTGAAACAGTCCCGAAATAATTGAGTGGCGGTGCTAACCAAAAACACCCCCAAATTGACGTGAATGGAGTTGCGATTTTCGCCCTACGTGAGATTTAGTGTTCAAATTTGAAGTTTTTGAACTCCCCTCATGTGTAGAAACTCAAAAATGTTTGTCTTATTAGCATAAGTTGAAACAGTCCCGAAATAATTGAGTGGCGGTGCTAACCAAAAACACCTCCAAGTTGACGTGAATGGAGTTGCGATTTTCGCCCTACGTGAGATTTAGTGTTCAAACTTGGTATTTTTGAACTCCTCTCATGTGTAGAAACTTAAAAATGTTCATCTTATTAGCATAAGTTGAAACAGTCCCGAAATAATTGAGTGGCCGTGCTAACCAAAAACACCCCCAAGTTGACGTGAATGGAGTTGCGATTTTCGCCCTACGTGAGATTTAGTGTTCAAACTTGGTATTTTTGAACTCCTCTCATGTGTAGAAACTTAAAAATGTTCATCTTATTAGCATAAGTTGAAACAGTCCCGAAATAATTGAGTGGCGGTGCTAACCAAAAACACCCCCAAGTTGACGTGAATGGAGTTGCGATTTTCGCCCTACGTGGGATTTAGTGTTCAAACTTGGTATTTTCTGAACTCCTCTCATGTGTAGAAACTCAAAAATGTTCATCTTATTTGCATAAGTTGAAACAGTCCCGAAATAATTGAGTGGCGGTGCTAACCAAAAACACCCCCAAATTGACGTGAATGGAGTTGCGATTTTCGCCCTACGTGGGATTTAGTGTTCAAACTTGGTATTTTTGAACTCCTCTCATGTGTAGAAACTTAAAAATGTTCATCTTATTAGCATAAGTTGGAACAGTCCCGAAATAATTGAGTGGCGGTGCTAACCAAAAACACCCCCAAGTTGACGTGAATGGAGTTGCGATTTTCGCCCTACGTGGGGTTAAGTGTTCAAACTTGGTATTTTCTGAACTCCTCTCATGTGTAGAAACTCAAAAATGTTCATCTTATTTGAATAAGTTGAAACAGTCCCGAAATAATTGAGTGGCGGTGCTAATCAGGAAACCAACTGGACAATATGTCCACCTTTTGTCCTCAAGGATGTTGAAAACATTACCTTGGGACAAAAATTGGACAATCTGTCCACTTTCTGTCCCCAAGGATGTTGAAAACATTTCCTCGGGACAAAAATTGGACGACCTGTTCACTTTTTGTCTTCAGGAAACCAACTGGACAATCTGTCCACCTTTTGTCCTCAAGGATGTTGAAAACATTACCTTGGGACAAAAATTGGACAATCTGTCCACTTTCTGTCCCCAAGGATGTTGAAAACATTTCTTCGGGACAAAAATTGGACAACCTGTTTACTTTTTGTCTTCAGGAAACCAACTGGACAATCTGTCCACTTTTTGTCCTCAAGGATGTTGAAAACAGTTCCTCGGGACAAAAATTGGACAAAAAAGGGCATCCTAATGAGGCGAAAAATTATCGCCCCATAAGTCTAACATGTGTATCTTGCCGAATTTTCGAATCTTTACTAGTCAAAAAACTGAGAACTCATCTATGGTCCACGAGCCTGATATCACACAATCAGCATGGGTTTTTGAATAACCGCAGTACTACAACTAATTTGTTAGAATATCAAAAATATCTACATGAGTCTCATTGCAAAGACCTCAATGTGGACGCTGTATATTTAGATGTTTCTAAAGCTTTCGACTCAGTGACTCATAGACGCCTAATTTCCATTCTTGAGGCATACGGTATTACTGGTGATATGATCAGATGGATCAAAAACTATTTGACTAATCGTACCCAAAGAGTTAAAATCAATCAGTCGTACTCTTCATCTGGGATAGTCACATCCGGTGTTCCCCAGGGAAGCTGTTTAGGCCCACTTTTGTTTTTGATATACATAAATGGCATTGAAACATCAATCAAAAGTAGTAAATTTCTCGTTTGTGCGGATGACTGTAAGATCTTTTCGAACAGTTCCATACCAAATTATCAGTCGCTTCTTGAAGATGATCTGAACTTTGCTCATGACTGGTTAGTTGAACGCCAACTCCAACTCTCTATTGAGAAGTGCGCAGTAATGTACATGGGAAAGTCAAACAGTAAACATGAGTATAAGCTTGGCGGGTCAATTCTGGCATCTGTTGATGTAATCAGAGACCTAGGCGTAAACTTGAGTAACACATTGAAAATGTCTACACATATTCTCTCTGTTAAACGGAGGCGAGCGCGATAGTGAACAGTTTGTTCCGTTGTTTTTCATTTTCTAAGGAAAGATTTATGTTGTGCTATAAAACAAAAGTGCTTCCCATTCTTGAATATGGATCAGAAGTTTTTGCCCCACTAAACAAAGGTGATATTATGAGTCTTGAAGTGGTTCAGCGACGATTTACTAAGAGGTTGTTGCCAGGATTTCCGTACAAAAACCGTCTAGAAAAACTCAAACTCTCTACATTGTGGAAACGCAGATTATTCAAGGACTTATGTACTGCTCACAAATACATTTATGGCCACTATTGGACTTCCAATATTGTTACTCTTGCTCCTCCCACTAGTGTTCGCCATATGCTAAGAGGGAATGGTTTGAAACTATCGGATTGTCCCCCAGCTCTTGTCAACCTGAAGTTCATCTCGTCACGCATTGCCCCTGTTTGGAATAGATTACCTGCAGAAATAGCTCTGCTTCACTGTCCCAGTGAATTTAAATGTCGTTTGGAAAAATGGTTTTTATCAGAAAATGTGTTTCTTGGATCACTTGACCCCACGAACATATCTTTAACAATAATCGATGGTTTATTCCTTAATGGTTCTGACAACCTTTTGTAAAGTAAAGAACCTGTTTATCCCTCTTGCCTTGTTTTGATAGTAGTGTGTAATTGTATTTTAAACGTAAATTATCTACTTTAGACTTGCAACCTGAATGTAACAGACAGCCTCTTGGAGGATAGCCGTTGTCTTCCTAGAAGACTCTTTTCCTCCAAGTCCCAGCGCCCTTTTGACGCCAACAACACCTTCACACACCACACAGTGATACGGGAGAAAAATAAAGCTTGTATTGTTGTATTGTTTTTTTGTTAAAGGTAATGTTTTCAACATCCTTGAGGACAAAAGGTGAACAGATTGTCCAGTTGGTTTCCTGAAGACAAAAAGTAAACAGGTTGTCCAATTTTTGTCCCGAAGAAATGTTTTCAACATCCTTGGGGACAGAAAGTGGACAGATTGTCCAATTTTTGTCCCAAGGTAATGTTTTCAACATCCTTGAGGACAAAAGGTGGACAGATTGTCCAGTTGGTTTCCTGAAGACAAAAAGTAAACAGGTTGTCCAATTTTTGTCCCGAGGAAAGTTTTTCAATATCCTTGAGGACAAAAAGTGAACAGATTGTCCAATTTTTGTCCCGAGGTAATGTTTTCAACATCCTTGAGGACAAAAGGTGGACAGATTGTCCAGTCCAGTTGGTTTCCTGAAGACAAAAAGTAAACAGGTTGTCCAATTTTTGTCCCGAGGAAAGTTTTTCAATATCCTTGAGGACAAAAAGTGGACAGATTGTCCAGTTTGGCCGAGTGGTCAAGTGGTTAGCGTTCGGCTGTCGCTTCACAGACCTGGGTTCGATCCCCGCTCGCCGCGGTATCTGTCTGGCGGACCGCATGAGCTGGTTACAAAGCTCACCCATGCCTATCTCCACCCCTCTACGGACAGTCCTTCTACGGTTGATGTATGATTTGTGTGTGATTATGTAATTTTCTCAATAAAGCACACGGCTGAAATAGTTGCCGTAAAATATTATTATTATATTGTTTCCTGAAGACAAAAATTAAACAAGTTGTCCAATTTTTGTCCCGAGGAAATGTTTTCAACATCCTTGAGGACAAAAAGTGGACAGATTGTCCAGTTTGTTTCTTGAAGACAAAAAGTAAACAGGTTGTCCAATTTTTGTCCCGAGGAAATGTTTGCAACATCCTTGAGGACAAAAGGTGGACAGATTGTCCAGTTGGTTTCCTGAAGACAAAAATTAAACAAGTTGCCCAATTTTTGTCCCGAGGAAATGTTTTCAACATCCTTGAGGACAAAAAGTGGACAGATTGTCCAGTTTGTTTCTTGAAGACGAAAAGTAAACAGGTTGTCCACTTTTTGTCCCGAGGTAATGTTTTCAACATCCTTGAGGACAAAAGGTGGACAGATTGTTCAGTTGGTTTCCTGAAGACAAAAAGTAAACAGGTTGTCCAATTTTTGTCCCGAGGAAATGTTTTCAACATCCTTGAGGACAAAAAGTGGACAGATTGTCCAATTTTTGTCCCGAGGTAATGTTTTCAACATCCTTGAGGACAAAAGATGGACATATTGTCCAGTTGGTTTCCTGAAGACAAAAAGTAAACAGGTTGTCCACTTTTTGTCCCGAGGTAATGTTTTCAACATCCTTGAGGACAAAAGGTGGACAGATTGTCCAGTTGGTTTCCTGAAGACAAAAAGTAAACAGGTTGTCCAATTTTTGTCCCGAAGAAATGTTTTCAACATCCTTGGGGACAGAAAGTGGACAGATTGTCCAATTGTTGTCCCAAGGTAATGTTTTCAACATCCTTGAGGACAAAAGGTGGACAGATTGTCCAGTTGGTTTCCTGAAGACAAAAAGTAAACAGGTTGTCCAATTTTTGTCCCGAAGAAATGTTTTCAACATCCTTGGGGACAGAAAGTGGACAGATTGTCCAATTTTTGTCCCGAGGTAATGTTTTCAACATCCTTGAGGACAAAAGATGGACATATTGTCCAGTTGGTTTCCTGAAGACAAAAAGTAAACAGGTTGTCCACTTTTTGTCCCGAGGTAATGTTTTCAACATCCTTGAGGACAAAAGGTGGACAGATTGTCCAGTTGGTTTCCTGAAGACAAAAAGTAAACAGGTTGTCCAATTTTTGTCCCGAAGAAATGTTTTCAACATCCTTGAGGACAAAAGGTGGACAGATTGTCCAGTTGGTTTCCTGAAGACAAAAAGTAAACAGGTTGTCCAATTTTTGTCCCGAAGAAATGTTTTCAACATCCTTGAGGACAAAAGGTGGACAGATTGTCCAGTTGGTTTCCTGAAGACAAAAAGTAAACAGGTTGTCCAATTGTTGTCCAAGGTAATGTTTTCAACATCCTTGGGGACAGAAAGTGGACAGATTGTCCAATTGTTGTCCCGAGGTAATGTTTTCAACATCCTTGAGGACAAAAGGTGGACAGATTGTCCAGTTGGTTTCCTGAAGACAAAAAGTAAACAGGTTGTCCAATTTTTGTCCCGAAGAAATGTTTTCAACATCCTTGGGGACAGAAAGTGGACAGATTGTCCAATTGTTGTCCCGAGGTAATGTTTTCAACATCCTTGAGGACAAAAGGTGGACAGATTGTCCAGTTGGTTTCCTGAAGACAAAAAGTAAACAGGTTGTCCAATTTTTGTCCCGAAGAAATGTTTTCAACATCCTTGGGGACAGAAAGTGGACAGATTGTCCAATTGTTGTCCCAAGGTAATGTTTTCAACATCCTTGAGGACAAAAGGTGGACAGATTGTCCAGTTGGTTTCCTGAAGACAAAAAGTAAACAGGTTGTCCAATTGTTGTCCCGAGGTAATGTTTTCAACATCCTTGAGGACAAAAGGTGGACAGATTGTCCAGTTGGTTTCCTGAAGACAAAAAGTAAACAGGTTGTCCAATTGTTGTCCCAAGGTAATGTTTTCAACATCCTTGGGGACAGAAAGTGGACAGATTGTCCAATTGTTGTCCCGAGGTAATGTTTTCAACATCCTTGAGGACAAAAGGTGGACAGATTGTCCAGTTGGTTTCCTGAAGACAAAAGTAAACAGGTTGTCCAATTTTTGTCCCGAAGAAATGTTTTCAACATCCTTGGGGACAGAAAGTGGACAGATTGTCCAATTGTTGTCCCGAGGTAATGTTTTCAACATCCTTGAGGACAAAAGGTGGACAGATTGTCCAGTTGGTTTCCTGAAGACAAAAAGTAAACAGGTTGTCCAATTGTTGTCCCAAGGTAATGTTTCAACATCCTTGGGGACAGAAAGTGGACAGATTGTCCAATTGTTGTCCCGAGGTAATGTTTTCAACATCCTTGAGGACAAAAGGTGGACAGATTGTCCAGTTGGTTTCCTGAAGACAAAAAGTAAACAGGTTGTCCAATTTTTGTCCCGAAGAAATGTTTTCAACATCCTTGGGGACAGAAAGTGGACAGATTGTCCAATTGTTGTCCCGAGGTAATGTTTTCAACATCCTTGAGGACAAAAGGTGGACAGATTGTCCAGTTGGTTTCCTGAAGACAAAAAGTAAACAGGTTGTCCAATTTTTGTCCCGAAGAAATGTTTTCAACATCCTTGGGGACAGAAAGTGGACAGATTGTCCAATTGTTGTCCCAAGGTAATGTTTTCAACATCCTTGAGGACAAAAGGTGGACAGATTGTCCAGTTGGTTTCCTGAAGACAAAAAGTAAACAGGTTGTCCAATTTTTGTCCCGAGGTAATGTTTTCAACATCCTTGGGGACAGAAAGTGGACAGATTGTCCAATTGTTGTCCCAAGGTAATGTTTTCAACATCCTTGAGGACAAAAGGTGGACAGATTGTCCAGTTGGTTTCCTGAAGACAAAAAGTAAACAGGTTGTCCACTTTTTGTCCCGAGGTAATGTTTTCAACATCCTTGAGGACAAAAGGTGGACAGATTGTCCAGTTGGTTTCCTGAAGACAAAAAGTAAACAGGTTGTCCAATTTTTTGTCCCGAAGAAATGTTTTCAACATCCTTGGGGACAGAAAGTGGACAGATTGTCCAATTTTTGTCCCGAGGTAATGTTTTCAACATCCTTGAGGACAAAAGGTGGACAGATTGTCCAGTTGGTTTCCTGAAGACAAAAAGTAAACAGGTTGTCCAATTTTTGTCCCGAAGAAATGTTTTCAACATCCTTGGGGACAGAAAGTGGACAGATTGTCCAATTTTTGTCCCGAGGTAATGTTTTCAACATCCTTGAGGACAAAAGATGGACATATTGTCCAGTTGGTTTCCTGAAGACAAAAAGTAAACAGGTTGTCCACTTTTTGTCCCGAGGTAATGTTTTCAACATCCTTGAGGACAAAAGGTGGACAGATTGTCCAGTTGGTTTCCTGAAGACAAAAAGTAAACAGGTTGTCCAATTTTTGTCCCGAAGAAATGTTTTCAACATCCTTGGGGACAGAAAGTGGACAGATTGTCCAATTGTTGTCCCAAGGTAATGTTTTCAACATCCTTGAGGACAAAAGGTGGACAGATTGTCCAGTTGGTTTCCTGAAGACAAAAAGTAAACAGGTTGTCCAATTTTTGTCCCGAAGAAATGTTTTCAACATCCTTGGGACAGAAAGTGGACAGATTGTCCAATTGTTGTCCCAAGGTAATGTTTTCAACATCCTTGAGGACAAAAGGTGGACAGATTGTCCAGTTGGTTTCCTGAAGACAAAAAGTAAACAGATTGTCCAATTTTTGTCCCGAAGAAATGTTTTCAACATCCTTGAGGACAAAAGGTGGACAGATTGTCCAGTTGGTTTCCTGAAGACAAAAAGTAAACAGGTTGTCCAATTTTTGTCCCGAGGTAATGTTTTCAACATCCTTGAGGACAAAAGGTGGACAGATTGTCCAGTTGGTTTCCTGAAGACAAAAAGTAAACAGGTTGTCCAATTTTTGTCCGAGGTAATGTTTTCAACATCCTTGAGGACAAAAGGTGGACAGATTGTCCAGTTGGTTTCCTGAAGACAAAAAGTAAACAGGTTGTCCAATTTTTGTCCCGAAGAAATGTTTTCAACATCCTTGGGGACAGAAAGTGGACAGATTGTCCAATTGTTGTCCCAAGGTAATGTTTTCAACATCCTTGAGGACAAAAGGTGGACAGATTGTCCAGTTGGTTTCCTGAAGACAAAAAGTAAACAGGTTGTCCAATTTTTGTCCCGAAGAAATGTTTTCAACATCCTTGGGGACAGAAAGTGGACAGATTGTCCAATTGTTGTCCCAAGGTAATGTTTTCAACATCCTTGAGGACAAAAGGTGGACAGATTGTCCAGTTGGTTTCCTGAAGACAAAAAGTAAACAGATTGTCCAATTTTTGTCCCGAAGAAATGTTTTCAACATCCTTGAGGACAAAAGGTGGACAGATTGTCCAGTTGGTTTCCTGAAGACAAAAAGTAAACAGGTTGTCCAATTTTTGTCCCGAAGAAATGTTTTCAACATCCTTGGGGACAGAAAGTGGACAGATTGTCCAATTGTTGTCCCAAGGTAATGTTTTCAACATCCTTGAGGACAAAAGGTGGACAGATTGTCCAGTTGGTTTCCTGAAGACAAAAAGTAAACAGGTTGTCCAATTTTTGTCCCGAAGAAATGTTTTCAACATCCTTGGGGACAGAAAGTGGACAGATTGTCCAATTGTTGTCCCAAGGTAATGTTTTCAACATCCTTGAGGACAAAAGGTGGACAGATTGTCCAGTTGGTTTCCTGAAGACAAAAAGTGAACAGGTCGTCCAATTTTTGTCCCAAGGAAAGTTTTTCAATATCCTTGAGGACAAAAGATGGACATATTGTCCAGTTGGTTTCCTGAAGACAAAAAGTAAACAGATTGTCCAATTTTTTGTCCCGAGGTAATGTTTTCAACATCCTTGAGGACAAAAGGTGGACAGATTGTCCAGTTGGTTTCCTGAAGACAAAAAGTAAACAGGTTGTCCAATTTTTGTCCCGAAGAAATGTTTTCAACATCCTTGGGGACAGAAAGTGGACAGATTGTCCAATTTTTGTCCCGAAGAAATGTTTTCAACATCCTTGAGGACAAAAGGTGGACAGATTGTCCAGTTGGTTTCCTGAAGACAAAAAGTGAACAGGTCGTCCAATTTTTGTCCCAAGGAAAGTTTTTCAATATCCTTGAGGACAAAAGATGGACATATTGTCCAGTTGGTTTCCTCAAGACAAAAAGTAAACAGATTGTCCAATTTTTGTCCCGAGGTAATGTTTTCAACATCCTTGAGGACAAAAGGTGGACAGATTGTCCAGTTGGTTTCCTGAAGACAAAAAGTAAACAGGTTGTCCAATTTTTGTCCCGAAGAAATGTTTTCAACATCCTTGGGGACAGAAAGTGGACAGATTGTCCAATTGTTGTCCCAAGGTAATGTTTTCACATCCTTGAGGACAAAAGGTGGACAGATTGTCCAGTTGGTTTCCTGAAGACAAAAAGTGAACAGGTCGTCCAATTTTTGTCCCAAGGAAAGTTTTTCAATATCCTTGAGGACAAAAGATGGACATATTGTCCAGTTGGTTTCCTGAAGACAAAAAGTGGACAGGTTGTCCAATTTTTGTCCCAAGGAAAGTTTTTCAATATCCTTGAGGACAAAAGATGGACAGATTGTCCAGTTGGTTTCCTGAAGACAAAAAGTAAACAGGTTGTCCAATTTTTGTCCCGAAGAAATGTTTTCAACATCCTTGAGGACAAAAGGTGGACAGATTGTCCAGTTGGTTTCCTGAAGACAAAAAGTAAACAGGTTGTCCAATTTTTGTCCCGAAGAAATGTTTTCAACATCCTTGGGGACAGAAAGTGGACAGATTGTCCAGTTGGTTTCCTGAAGACAAAAAGTGGACAGGTTGTCCAATTTTTGTCCCAAGGAAAGTTTTTCCATATCCTTGAGGACAAAAGATGGACAGATTGTCCAGTTGGTTTCCTGAAGACAAAAAGTAAACAGGTTGTCCAATTTTTGTCCCGAAGAAATGTTTTCAACATCCTTGAGGACAAAAGGTGGACAGATTGTCCAGTTGGTTTCCTGAAGACAAAAAGTAAACAGGTTGTCCAATTTTTGTCCCGAAGAAATGTTTTCAACATCCTTGGGGACAGAAAGTGGACAGATTGTCCAATTGTTGTCCAAGGTAATGTTTTCAACATCCTTGAGGACAAAAGGTGGACAGATTGTCCAGTTGGTTTCCTGAAGACAAAAAGTAAACAGGTTGTCCAATTTTTGTCCCGAAGAAATGTTTTCAACATCCTTGGGGACAGAAAGTGGACAGATTGTCCAATTGTTGTCCCAAGGTAATGTTTTCAACATCCTTGAGGACAAAAGGTGGACAGATTGTCCAGTTGGTTTCCTGAAGACAAAAAGTGAACAGGTCGTCCAATTTTTGTCCCAAGGAAAGTTTTTCAATATCCTTGAGGACAAAAGATGGACATATTGTCCAGTTGGTTTCCTGAAGACAAAAAGTAAACAGGTTGTCCAATTTTTGTCCCGAAGAAATGTTTTCAACATCCTTGGGGACAGAAAGTGGACAGATTGTCCAATTGTTGTCCCAAGGTAATGTTTTCAACATCCTTGAGGACAAAAGATGGACATATTGTCCAGTTGGTTTCCTGAAGACAAAAAGTAAACAGGTTGTCCAATTTTTGTCCCGAAGAAATGTTTTCAACATCCTTGGGGACAGAAAGTGGACAGATTGTCCAATTGTTGTCCCAAGGTAATGTTTTCAACATCCTTGAGGACAAAAGATGGACATATTGTCCAGTTGGTTTCCTGAAGACAAAAAGTAAACAGGTTGTCCAATTTTTGTCTCGAAGAAATGTTTTCAACATCCTTGGGACAGAAAGTGGACAGGTTGTCCAATTGTTGTCCCAAGGTAATGTTTTCAACATCCTTGAGGACAAAAGATGGACATATTGTCCAGTTGGTTTCCTGAAGACAAAAAGTAAACAGGTTGTCCAATTTTTGTCCCGAAGAAATGTTTTCAACATCCTTGGGGACAGAAAGTGGACAGATTGTCCAATTGTTGTCCCAAGGTAATGTTTTCAACATCCTTGAGGACAAAAGATGGACATATTGTCCAGTTGGTTTCCTGAAGACAAAAAGTAAACAGGTTGTCCAATTTTTGTCCCGAAGAAATGTTTTCAACATCCTTGGGGACAGAAAGTGGACAGATTGTCCAATTGTTGTCCCAAGGTAATGTTTTCAACATCCTTGAGGACAAAAGATGGACATATTGTCCAGTTGGTTTCCTGAAGACAAAAAGTAAACAGGTTGTCCAATTTTTGTCCCGAAGAAATGTTTTCAACATCCTTGGGGACAGAAAGTGGACAGATTGTCCAATTGTTGTCCCAAGGTAATGTTTTCAACATCCTTGAGGACAAAAGATGGACATATTGTCCAGTTGGTTTCCTGAAGACAAAAAGTAAACAGGTTGTCCAATTTTTGTCCCGAAGAAATGTTTTCAACATCCTTGGGGACAGAAAGTGGACAGATTGTCCAATTGTTGTCCCAAGGTAATGTTTTCAACATCCTTGAGGACAAAAGATGGACATATTGTCCAGTTGGTTTCCTGAAGACAAAAAGTAAACAGGTTGTCCAATTTTTGTCCCGAAGAAATGTTTTCAACATCCTTGGGGACAGAAAGTGGACAGATTGTCCAATTTTTGTCCCGAGGTAATGTTTTCAACATCCTTGAGGACAGAAAGTGGACAGATTGTCCAATTGTTGTCCCAAGGTAATGTTTTCAACATCCTTGAGGACAAAAGGTGGACAGATTGTCCAGTTGGTTTCCTGAAGACAAAAAGTAAACAGGTTGTCCAATTTTGTCCCGAAGAAATGTTTTCAACATCCTTGGGGACAGAAAGTGGACAGATTGTCCAATTGTTGTCCCAAGGTAATGTTTTCAACATCCTTGAGGACAAAAGGTGGACAGATTGTCCAGTTGGTTTCCTGAAGACAAAAAGTGAACAGGTCGTCCAATTTTTGTCCCAAGGAAAGTTTTCAATATCCTTGAGGACAAAAGATGGACATATTGTCCAGTTGGTTTCCTGAAGACAAAAAGTAAACAGGTTGTCCACTTTTTGTCCCGAGGTAATGTTTTCAACATCCTTGAGGACAAAAGGTGGACAGATTGTCCAGTTGGTTTCCTGAAGACAAAAAGTAAACAGGTTGTCCAATTTTTGTCCCGAAGAAATGTTTTCAACATCCTTGGGGACAGAAAGTGGACAGATTGTCCAATTGTTGTCCCAAGGTAATGTTTTCAACATCCTTGAGGACAAAAGGTGGACAGATTGTCCAGTTGGTTTCCTGAAGACAAAAAGTGAACAGGTGGTCCAATTTTTGTCCCAAGGAAAGTTTTTCAATATCCTTGAGGACAAAAGATGGACATATTGTCCAGTTGGTTTCCTGAAGACAAAAAGTAAACAGGTTGTCCAATTTTTGTCCCGAAGAAATGTTTTCAACATCCTTGGGGACAGAAAGTGGACAGATTGTCCAATTTTTGTCCCGAAGAAATGTTTTCAACATCCTTGAGGACAAAAGGTGGACAGATTGTCCAGTTGGTTTCCTGAAGACAAAAAGTGAACAGGTCGTCCAATTTTTGTCCCAAGGAAAGTTTTTCAATATCCTTGAGGACAAAAGATGGACATATTGTCCAGTTGGTTTCCTGAAGACAAAAAGTAAACAGATTGTCCAATTTTTGTCCCGAGGTAATGTTTTCAACATCCTTGAGGACAAAAGGTGGACAGATTGTCCAGTTGGTTTCCTGAAGACAAAAAGTAAACAGGTTGTCCAATTTTTGTCCCGAAGAAATGTTTTCAACATCCTTGGGGACAGAAAGTGGACAGATTGTCCAATTGTTGTCCCAAGGTAATGTTTTCAACATCCTTGAGGACAAAAGGTGGACAGATTGTCCAGTTGGTTTCCTGAAGACAAAAAGTGAACAGGTCGTCCAATTTTTGTCCCAAGGAAAGTTTTTCAATATCCTTGAGGACAAAAGATGGACATATTGTCCAGTTGGTTTCCTGAAGACAAAAAGTAAACAGGTTGTCCAATTTTTGTCCCGAAGAAATGTTTTCAACATCCTTGGGGACAGAAAGTGGACAGATTGTCCAATTTTTGTCCCGAGGTAATGTTTTCAACATCCTTGAGGACAAAAGATGGACATATTGTCCAGTTGGTTTCCTGAAGACAAAAAGTAAACAGGTTGTCCAATTTTTGTCCCGAAGAAATGTTTTCAACATCCTTGGGGACAGAAAGTGGACAGATTGTCCAATTGTTGTCCCGAGGTAATGTTTTCAACATCCTTGAGGACAAAAGGTGGACAGATTGTCCAGTTGGTTTCCTGAAGACAAAAAGTGAACAGGTCGTCCAATTTTTGTCCCGAAGAAATGTTTTCAACATCCTTGGGGACAGAAAGTGGACAGATTGTCCAATTGTTGTCCCAAGGTAATGTTTTCAACATCCTTGAGGACAAAAGGTGGACAGATTGTCCAGTTGGTTTCCTGAAGACAAAAAGTAAACAGGTTGTCCAATTTTTGTCCCGAAGAAATGTTTTCAACATCCTTGGGACAGAAAGTGGACAGATTGTCCAATTGTTGTCCCAAGGTAATGTTTTCAACATCCTTGAGGACAAAAGGTGGACAGATTGTCCAGTTGGTTTCCTGAAGACAAAAGTAAACAGGTTGTCCAATTTTTGTCCCGAAGAAATGTTTTCAACATCCTTGGGGACAGAAAGTGGACAGATTGTCCAATTGTTGTCCCAAGGTAATGTTTTCAACATCCTTGAGGACAAAAGGTGGACAGATTGTCCAGTTGGTTTCCTGAAGACAAAAAGTAAACAGGTTGTCCAATTTTTGTCCCGAAGAAATGTTTTCAACATCCTTGGGGACAGAAAGTGGACAGATTGTCCAATTTTTGTCCCGAGGTAATGTTTTCAACATCCTTGAGGACAAAAGATGGACATATTGTCCAGTTGGTTTCCTGAAGACAAAAAGTAAACAGGTTGTCCAATTTTTGTCCCGAAGAAATGTTTTCAACAT
>CAXIWQ010000391.1:0-29128 GCA_964036275.1 Litoditis marina | reverse complement strand
AATATGTTGGAAGAAAAGGGTAACAGCCTTGGGCCGGAATTCCAAATAGAACAGAAAAAGTAGAATATCTCTATCACGTCGTATCGGTGATATAAATGTTTTAGTATCACCCCCCCCCCCAAAAAAGTGTTCAAGTTTTATTTAGTTCTGGAGCTGGAACGTATGCCTTATGAGCTAGAAAGACAAACAGTAATCTCTCCGAAGAAAAATATAAGGTCTAGACGTTTTCGCTTCATCCTGGCTTCATGCTATAGGGTTGTTAATCAAGTTGAAAATTTCGAAATTTCGAGTTTTTCGAGTTTCCAGTATTTCGAGTTTCGAAACTCGAGTTTTCGAGTTTTTCGAGTTCTAGTTGAACTCGAAACTCGAATTTTCGAGTCCGAGTTTTTCGAGTTCGAGTTTTTAGAGTTTCAGAAAGTTTTATTTTCAACAACCCTAGTATGCTACATGATCCCGGCACCTTCATCCCATACTGCCTCTTACTATTTCTCGTCTCTTACATCCCGGCGGGGGGGAAGAGATGAGAAATTATGTATGTTTGCGGAGACGAGGATGGGATGAAGGTGACGGGATCCTCTCGCATACGTACTTTGATTGGGGGTTTTGGGCGATGATGCTGAACTCAGCTGGATGTTGGTTTCTCGAAGCTCCTTTTTTCAATGCTGATAGCCGTACGTGTTTCTGATCAAGTTAGAATTCCCTAAAACCCGAATTTCATGAAAACGCGTTGATTAACTATCAATTTTGCAAATCGTCGATAGTGTAACCGTCTGCTTAAAAGTAGGATTTACTAAATTTTGTAAAACACCCAAGTTTGGTCGCATTTAATGTTGTTTTTAGGTTTTTGTCGGCGATTTGACCCAAACCATGACTAATTTTTCTCTCATTTGTTTTCCCAGACAGAGAACGGACGGAAGTTCAGTGTAAACTGATTCTACGCAGGTAACTGAAACGGCGAAAAGAACCATCGGACAAGCACGTGATTTTCACGTGGACAGCGTGGTTTCGGAGATGGTCTCCCTAATGGAGACTGTTCGACTGAATGAGAAATACAACTAAAAAGTTGAGAAGTAAGCGGAAACTTGTAACGTTTTGTGTTTTTCCTAGGTGAACATTCCTATCGCATGTGACATTTAGAATACACTAGAATGGATATGCCGAGATTGTTTTGCAATTTTCCAGTCAACATTTGATTATTAAACAGGTTCTCCAACGAATTAATGAACAATCGTAATGTATTGTTTTGAAAATGTCAACACTTCTATATTACACTCTCGCAAAGATAACTGATGGGTACTGTAATGGCGCGGCACATAAAAAAAGTGTTTCTCGGTCGACAAACTAGTTAGAAGTTGAGATCGAATGTTATACATTCAGACGATAAACTAAGTTCATCAGAATGGAAAAGTGTAAGGATTTGTTGGAATGTGTACTTTACATCAGACAGGTATAGTATACGTGCGTTTTTTTCCTTGTTCTATGCAATATATTCATTCGAATTTTCATCGGCACGCTGCCAAAGTTCCAGCAGAAATGGCGAAAACTATAGAACATTCCGGAACTTGCATCCCCTCTTGGGTTTCTCACTTTGCGTACTACTTTGCGACAGTATATTACGGTCATCTGTGCGGGAGTAGATATTCGTTATGATCTTGACATGCGCCACACCACAATATTTGAAATAATACCGATAAGCAACGGGGTCAGCTAAAAACACGAGGCGTTCGGGCAGAACACACTATATAACTTGTTTTTGGAAATAACGAGCCATGTAGTCCTATAGACACCAGGCACCGTAGCAAAGTATCATGAGAAGTTCACCTTTGAGCTCAACTATCTGGTCACCACCTGACCCAGAGTTGGGTCACCCCCACTATGATTAAACCCAGGAAGTTGGCAACTATGTGGCCAGAATATGACCAGGTCCTCAATCGGGTTGAGCTCACAACTTGCATGACTTTGCTACGGTGCCAGATGTGCGAGATCGTTCTAGAAACAACTTCACTAATAGTACAGTACATTTTGCCACTAACGAAAGTACATTTGTCGATAAGAAATGATAAATATCATTGCAATTACTGCATGGGAACAACATCAAAATAGAGTTTGGGAGAAAATGTTTGTGGAAATGTCGAAATGTAGGTTGTAAATTTGTAAATCTCTCAATGCACAACATCATTGGAAATCGAAAGATGAAAAGGGTGTTATAGCAGTAAAACTTGATAAATTTGGTAATCTCTGGTCCGAAGTCTGAACGACTGTGAGAAACACGCTCGGTGTACAGAGTATACTTGGAACTTGGTTCAAAATCACGTTGGCAGAACAACTTTCAAACTATCCTTGTAGTTTGATCACCATTATTCAAACCACGACTTAAATGTGACTGGCGCAAATGATACATGCCTGGCTTCCATGCGTTCTATATTCGGGAGATCCGAATGAGCTCACACAAGTTCACAAGACGATAATTCTGAACGAAACACTACTGAGATGTAAACGGGATGGTAAACTTTGTTAGCACGGTTGTGGGAGTGGGGTTTCGTATGAAACAACCAAGAACGGCGTGGGTAACCCACCGCTCAACCGGTCGTATTAATATGTCATCATCGCATGTCACTGGATCAATGCCATAAGAGCATTCGATAGTCCACCATGAAGTCTTCTATGAAGGAAAGAGACCAATACCTCAGAAGAAGCTGCTACTACAAAGATCTGTGATATGTATGATGATCACCGCCTCGAAACGAAGCGAAGTGAATGAATAAATATGTAAATAAAATATGTAAAATATGTAAAATACATGGGAGAAGATATATGTGAACTAGGACTGATACGATAGAACATATGTCAGCTGATTATCCACATTATAATGACGAGCGAGATAATGATGCGATCAACAACCTTTGAAGGAATTAATAAAGTGAGATTGAAGTCATTAATAGTTATCACAAACTGAGAAAAACAATCTGGATATCCTCCTCTCTTTCTCTTCCTCTCTCTCTCTCTCTATCTCTTTCTCTCGTCTAGATCTTTGTTTAACACCGCTTGCAGCCTATGAGAGCTTATTACAAAAAAAACCGAAAAACCAATTGAGTTGTACTTTTAAATGCTTCTAGAGCGTCTCTCGTAAAAGTAATGTGGATGAAGAGAAAGAATGGGATATGGATGCCGAAATCGTTGCGTATCAAGCACTGTGGACTGCGCATCAACTGGAATAATTTTCAAAGACATGATATAGTCGGAGTTCGCTGGATATCGTGGATTCGTAGTGCTCTTGAGATTTCGAAGAAGGTTCAGTAGAGTGGATCTAGAATTTGTTCTCTCAGCTATTGGCGTTTCAACGGAAATAAAAATGACCGAACCTAGGGTCAGGTGATTTTTCGCAGGTAGGTCAAAGAGTTAGGGATAATGGTTACAGCTTAGACTAGAGAGAGGGACAGAAAGTACATGCGTTCGAAATAGCACAGGTACTAGTGTTGCTGTAAACATAAACTATAAACTTTCTTTACACCGGGCAACATTTCTATTGATGTGATACTTTAGCACATATACCGCCTGGAGTTGTGGGACGAAGAGACACCGCTCACTCAGATACTACACAGTCATATACAATAAGTGATATACACCGTAACCTTATGGTGATTGTGTGGGGGAATGAAAATCAGGCGGCGTAGCAATACTTCCAACATCATGAGAAACTCATATTAGTTTCTCATGAGAATCTCATCAACACCTCATGAGCTACTCGTGACCTTCTCATGTTGAATCATAGGACATAACAATCAATAGAGTCTCATGAGAAGTTCGTGAGATATTGCTCATGAGGCATGTCACGAAATTTTCTGAGGAATTGCTACCGCGCCAGAGTTGTCTAGAAGCGATATTTACAACTACTGTTGATTAGTTGACTTATTGGTGTACTACTGGTTTTACTGTAAAAAAACAATCACATCACTTCGTGGTCGGGTCGTACAGCAAAACCGAAACCCATAGAACGAACAAAAAGGATCATTAGACAGATGGTTTTCACGTGTATATCGCTGTTCGCTATAGCCGATCACAAAAAAGATATACTAGAACAAATTGAATAGTTACGTGAAGTTATCATTCTAATGAGAAATCCTGCACTTCGTCATTGCATTTCTCTGAGTTCTGCTGTGTACTGTGTTTGACATGTTTTACGTGACTGTGCGTGACTAACAGCATAGTTCATAGTTGATAAACATTATGAACGCTGAGAAGTCAATTATGAGAAAGATTCAATAAAAATGTTTGAACAGAATGCTCGATGAAAAACATTTGATTTAGTTATATAGTATAGTATAGTGCTACAAAATAGGAACTTTTGGTTTTCAAGATATGTATCAAACCAGACTGTTTTCTATCAATATCTTGAGGGTCTTTGTGAATTGGTTCAAATAGCATAGAAACATTTTGGAATACATTGTAGAACTACTGATATACTGTAACCTATTTGAGACTCCACGAGAGACTTTAAGCTTTTACCCACCAGAAAGTGTACATTCTCTCACTCTCACTCAAGAAGAAGTAAATAGAAAAAATTGCTTAATCGCTAATTCAAATACTGGATTGTTTTTTTGAACCGGAACCTTGATTAGGGCTTCTCCCTGAATTCCCTGTAGTTTACACGCCTATGCACTTCAATAAAAAGAGCTAGCTACTCAAGGAAATGTCACAGCAAGCTTACGCACTCTCGTTTTATTACTATTATATATAGTTTGTACGAAACGTGTCGGAAACATAGTAATAATGGCGAGAACGTGTGAGTAGATAATGGGAAAACGTGTTTCTGAGAGAATGGGTTCATAGACAATGGTTCGATGTTTCATCGACCATTATATATATATGACAAGGTGACCTCTATCGCATATCACACGTATCTTCATTCCCAGTTCTCAAGGGCGTTAGCTTGACAAGCAAAACATATTTCGGAACATATACATTACATTCTGGACTATCTAATTTCTCTCTAAATTCTCTTTTCTCTCCTCTAAATTTCTTGAAATAGTTTCACTAGGTTAACTAAGAACAGGTCATCTACTGATGAGGGCTCCCTGTTTGACATATGGATTGATAATTGCCCGAAATGTCGAGGTAACTAAAGATTGTAATAGGCAATCTAGGAATTTGCACAGTGCAAATAAATTTATCTCCCTCTCTCTTTCTCTCTTTTTCTTACTCAATTTCTCCTGTATCTAGTTACAACTTGGACTCTGTAGCCAATAATTATAATAGGATTACAGCCCGTAAAGTTGTAGACTTCTAAAAACAACCTCTTTATTTAAATTTATTGCAAGTCAATTTTGTTGTACTAGTAAAACCCAATATACGTATTTAGTCATCAAATATCTCAAGTGTGATACTAGCGGAGTACCAGAAACTTTGGACTGTTTTTCAGAGGAGTTCAAAATTTTCGAAACGTTCTAATATTTCTTTGTTGTGATGAAAGAGACCGCGGCAAAGAGTTTGGATAATTGTTTTGAGGAAGAAAAGAATGTTGTATACTACAACACGTGTGATTGAACATATTTAGTTTCACCCTTTCAAGGATGAAGAACGTACTCGGGAAGAATATAAGACACTGCGATTGAAAACTTTTCCATGATAAATATCTGAAAAACAATATTACCTTCTAGATTTGAGAATTTTCTTGCACAAGAATAGGATCGGATTTTCTTGCACAAGAGTCGGATTTTCTTGCACAAAAATCGGATTTTCGATGTATCTGAATTTTGGAATTTAGAAAACGTAGGAATTCATGACGAACCAGCCGTAGAGAGTGATAAAACAATTCGTGAAACAATCATTGAAAACTTCAACAAGTCCGTAATAGTCATTGATGGAAAATTTTTCGTTGAATTTCCTTGGAATGGAAAACAATCAAAGATAACTGATAATTATACGTTTGCTTACAGACTTCTCGAATCCCAATATCGTTACCAATCTAGAAGTCGTATTCAATCACGTTTCACCAGCAGATGCAATCTGGGATCATTGAAGAGGTTAGCCGTGATGTTCAACCGTGTAACAACCCTGTATTTTATATACCTCATCAAATAGTCGTTAAGCCTGGTAGCAGTACCACAAAATTCAAAATTGTTTATGACGCTTCCGCTAGTCGTAAAGGTCAACTTTCGCCTCATGAATGCATTGACACTGGTCCAACCATTATGCCTAGTTTATGTGAAATTCTTTTACGCGCACGAGTTCATCCAGTATTGCTCATAGGAGACGTTGAAAAGACTTTTCATAACATTTATTTAAAAGAAAATCAACGCGATTCTACACGTTTTATTTGGTTGAAAGATGCCAGTAAGCCGCCGTTATCTGACAACATTCGTATCTTTCGTTTCACACGCGTACCTTTTGGTATAAATGCTTCGCCTTTTCTGCTCGCCATTTCGATTATTTATGGCCTACAGAAACTTGCGTCCAATCCATTAGTAGAAGAAATAAAACGTAATTTATACGTGAATAATGGCGTAGTGGGTGCAAATAGCAGCGCAGATGCGATTCGTAGATATAGTGAATCAAAAACCATTTTGCCAAATATGTATATGAACTTGCGAGAGTTTATCTCAAATAACGAGACCATTCGAAACCAATGGAAAGCCTGTTTTACAGAAGGACGATATGTGGTCCAATCTCAACGGTTCAGTCCTTTAAACTGCAATACACTTTTCAATTGCAGTTTAAAGGACCGTTGACATGAGATTGGTCCACGTGATCGTTCTTCTCCAAACTAAAAACGGAAAAAGAAACGGAAAACGGAAATCTGGTAAAAACGAAAAACAAAAACCATTACATAGTCAAGGGCAACATGGTAAACACAGCAGAACTCAAAAACGTGCATTGAATCTTTCATCAGAATGCTAACTTTATAATCATAATAATTATTATTATTCGTGACTATCCAATTTAATTCTAGCTTAGAGTGGTCCACATTAGCATGTTCGCCTTGTTAACATGTTGCTGACGTGTTGTTGTCTGCTGTCTAGAATAATTAGAACAGTTGCGCGAACGTGTCTGGCGGCATTACAAACCCGCCAATCTCATCGATGCTCCTCTGCTCCTCATAAAGTTATTCTTTTATACCTTGGCTAAACTTGATCTGACACGCGAAACCATTGTTTGCATCTATCCCGGAGTGAATATATCATTTCATTTCTCGTTTTTTGTGCCATGAAAGATCCATTGTTTTTTTGTGTCATGAAAGATCCATGGAAGACAACGTGTGCAATCTATCCTTCACGTGATGCAGTATACCTTTGCCTTTTTTAGCGACAACTATGTTGTTAATTCCCTATCGAATATTTTCCAGACTGGACTGAAAGAAGAACCACAGCGTAACCGCGAACCTTCGCTTGCCAATGTTGACAAAAGCGGTGAGTTTCAGATTGAGATCGTCTCACATTTGAGCAGGGCCAATCGGCTAACAAAAGCCAAGAAATGCTTAGAAAAACCATTTTTCTTCTGACTGAAACTCGTGTCACGTGTTTGCTACGTATAATCAATATGAATGTGGGTAATCGTGGAATCAAAATTAGTGTGGAAACGTACATGGTCGTTCATAATTTAATCATGGTGTGGTAACACTAGGTTCGAGTAGACAAACTTCCGCTCTGCATGAGAACAATAAACTTTAACTTTATGTAATTAAGTAGATAACGCGGAACTACCTGAGTCTGTAGACGATATTCAAAGTATGGCACATTATACAGTAACATTAAATTAGCCGTGGGTGACCGTACTTTCAATCAATCTGAGTAAACACTTTTTTTGAAGGAAGGGAGAGAAGGAAAGAGAGAGAGAGAGTGAAAGGAAGAAAGAGAGAAAGAAGCAGAGAGAGAAATAAAGAACGGGGGAAAATATATTGATTTAATGGGATGGAAGTTTCTGAATAATGCGTTCACTAAAAAAACTTATTTAGGGACGAAGAACAAGAGACCTGGTTGCCGCGACCACCTTCGCTCGTAAGCGAAATTCTGACAGAGCCGCCACCTATCTCAAATAACATTTGATGTGCAGACAAAGTTCCGATGATGTTATACAGGTAAAGTTTACGCGTACAGAAGGATATGAATCGAAAAATGTATAAAATACTAACTCTTGTTTTATGAAAAACTCTTAATGCCTTATTACAATCTGAGAAGAATCAGTGAAGCTAAAATTTCATAAAAAGACTCAACTTTGGGAAAAAAATGCATTTGACAGTATCTCTCTCTCTCTCTCTCTCTTTCTCTTTCTCTCTGCTAAACTTCATTTTCCCACGTCCCGAGGCGAGTCGGAAAGCTGTTCCATTCTCTCTTTTCAGAGTCTCAGGTCGGTGAAATACGAACCGGAAGTGCTGTCAATGAACGAAGGATATTCCACCGACGATATCAGCAGCGACATTCATGTGATGGAGTGAGTGTAATTGAAATTAATTGTGTCAAAGTAATTCTGAAACACTCATTTTCACTGGGGATTAGACTCGAAGACAAAAAATGTCGATCTTTTCGATAAATGAGGAAAATTTTTACTTTCGCAAGTTGGTTCGCATCTAAAGCGCCTGCGCTCGGAAAAATGTTTTCCTAGTAGTGTTTCAAGTTTTCAGATATTTTTGATTTCATATAGTTTAACTTCACCGAATTAGGCTATACATTTCCAAGATTTGTTAGGCAGGGAGAGACATACATAGTCAGTTTGTTGAATTCAGCTGTCTGTCTGGTTTAATCAAAGAACACTTAGGGTTGACTTCATAACCAGCTCAGAACCAGGGAAAACACACCGATCCAATTGCTATTCACACGTTTCAAAGTGTTGGTTCTGTTAGTACTTTTCTGCTGTAGAAAGCGATTATGATTGTTACTAATGATAAACAGCACTGGGAACCTCATGATTCCGAATAAAAATGAATTCTTTCGTCAAAAACTGGTAAACTTGTGCAATAAAACGTGCACCGGTTTGAGTATTTTTGTGTGAACAGTTCTGACTTCGATGCGACTGTTTGAGTCATTCCAACTTTTTCTATCGACCATGAATGGCAGGTTCGAAGAGCTCTACGATCAATTGAATGAACTGTTGTCCCATTTGGAAGTTCGCAATTCGCAGCAGAACGCAAAGGTTAGTTACGCCTCACTCATTCAGATTCAGACCATTTCTCCCTATCAACTTTCGAGTTATCAGTTCCATTTTCCGAAGCGATTGAGCGCAATAACCATTCTTGTAACTACAATCGCGCGGCAACGATACGATAGATTACGGTAGATGCATCAATTACAACTCATATCATCGGTGTAGCTCTCTGAATGACGGAAATTTGATCAGATTTATTGTATTGAAAAGTTTTATCACTCTCGACATAGATGTGACTTACGCTTCGAACGCTATTGCTACGAACTCGGTGTTGCAAGTTGATCACAGATTGACGAACGGCTTATATCCAGCAGCTATTTGAATTCCCGCTCATTATCTCCCCTTGCAGATAGTCGCATTGACTAAGTTGTGTGCGCAGGCGAAACTGGTCAAATAAACATCGGAGACGAGATCAGTTGCATGGAGGCAAAAACGTTGAAAGTAATGGAAGAAATCGATGCACTGAAAGAGACCGAAAGAAGAGAAGTGAGTTTGTAACAAAATACGATTGGCTAATCTTAGGGAAAACGGTGATCTTTTCACTTCAACTCAGTAAATTGGGGGAGATTGATGATAATATTTGTTATGAGTCTTTGAATAACTGCAAATGGAAGTATTCGTCCTGCGCCGTAACGAATTCATCCCAGCGTACACCATCCGTACCAATGGGGCTTCGAATAAAGCGCGTTTCTTTTAGTTAATCGCAATTACGTTTCGTGGGTGGAAGTTAAAGCAATTATTAATGTTTGTCGCTGACAGCTAATCTCTTCGTTCAACTATTTTATATGTTTATAAATCACCTATTCGATCCCAACTTTGTGGTAGTCTTATACCACTCTAAGAAAAATGTGTGTAGGTGTATTTTTTTAATTTCGTTAGTTGTAGTCATCCCATGACTGACTAAATGTTTCGGGGAACCACTGAAGAAATTTTTTTTAGTTTGGATGAGGTTAAAAGGGAGTTGGCGAGGCCGAGGCCAGGATTGCAGAACAGGACAAAACGGTTCCCAGTGTGACGAAAGCCACGACCGAGAGACTTTTGTTGGATGGAAGATCTTCAAGCAATATCTGACAAAAAGGATAACCAGGTATATTTTTGATCGAACTGTGCTACAGAAAATAAATCAGTTGAGGCGTTTGCACAACTACCTTATCTAGTGATTAATAGAGAAAGCTCATATAATTTATTGGGAGTAGGTTACCTACAATATTCCCACCTTCACTGAAAATAATATTGGTTGTCATGAACAACTATGTTCAAATAATTCATCATTGGTGTAGGTTCTCAAACGAATGTTCTGTTTTGTCAGCTTTTCAAGCAGAGTTGAAGTTGTTCAATTCACAGAAAATAATAAGAGTTAAACATGATAAACACTCAATCGCAACAAAGTGTGCAATGGAGCAATTAACGTGTGCAACATGGCATAATATGGAAAGTTCTGCTAGAAAATACCAATAATTGATTTTTCGTATTATTCACGGTTAGATTGTCACTATCATGTGGAATTACGAATATTTTCCCCGTATTTTATGTTTTCGAGTTCGACTTCAACAACTCTGTTGCAGATCGAAAAACTAAGCGAAGATCACGCAGAAATACAGAAGGACACTGAACATCTTCGAAAAGACTTGGAGGTCGTGCAGAAGGAGTACCCAACCCAGTTGACATCCCTCGACAAGAATATAGCTGAGGAAGCTGGGGTGAGTTGGGGGACAGGTTTCGAAAGGCTTGTAAGCTGCATTTGAGTTCGGTGGATGGCAGTAGAAGCACAAGTAGCTCAGTTGGTGACCGTTGATCTTCATTCAACTGTATTCCATTCATGACTGTACGTGTTTTTTATAGAACTTATTGAAAACTTTAAGAAAAGTGGTTCTAGCTATTTTCCCAGAGCCTCCGGATCAGGGCTAGAGGTCCCAGTTTTGTAGGTTAAAGCTTACTTCAACTCCACGAATCGAGGTCCTTCCACGAAAACCCGTCGAACATTCTGTAGACATTTTTTCTAATGAACATTTATTAATTCAGTTTCAAACCTGCAGAGCTTGTAGTAAATTAGAATCAGATCAAAATCAACAAGAACAAGAACACAATTAACTGATTTAATGTAGGATTCGATGTAGATGGCAATATCAAAATTTGCAGCCAATCCTAGAATGCCCACATACTAAACATAACATGTGTACAAGAAATATGAGAAAGTGAGCGGATGTTTCGAGAAGAAGGCTGTTCTCGATTGATTTAAAGTTTCAAAAAAAATACTGTTTTTTTTTGTTACCGAAACTTCTGTTTGCAACTCACAACGATCTAATTGTATGTCTGCTCTCATTAGCATACTACAGGTTAACATGTTAACGTTTTAAGTCTATCGGTTTGGCTACGTGTACAAAGCAGCATAGCGTATAGCAGCATAGTCTATTGTAGTTTTGTCTAGCTAATGAGCAGTTTAGTTTATCGACTAGGATCATATTCCCTCTCTCTCTATCTCTCTTTCTATCTTTCTTTCTTTCTTTCTCTCTCTCTCTCTCTCTCTCTTTCTTTCTCTCTCTCTATGCATATGTATCAAGACGTTATTGTTTTCATTCATAGTACCTAGTTTATGTCAGTATGTGTTGATTGTGTTGTACTAGCAAAGCTAACGTATCGCCTGAGAGACCTATTAGTTTTGACATTACGAAGTCTCAACAGGGAAAGGATGTCAGTTATTTTGAAGAGCTCTAACTAATGTTATTTTGAAAACCAGACATTATTGTTTTAAGGATAATTTGTTGAGTTTTAGAGTAAAAGCTTCAATTACTTTTCTCTTTTTTGGATTTTTGTAGGAATGTGTCTTATTGAATACTAAACGTCAGAAGTGGCCTCCATAATCTACTGCATCCACAACAAAAAACGTCACTAAGATTATTAGTATAAAAAACGAGTGTATAGAAAGTAAAGATTAGTTTTGGATAAACATGTACAAGAAATATAAAAGAAGTCCAATAAAAATATTTTAAATATTCGCTCGGTTTGAGAATTCAAAAAAAGGATACCGAGTTTTTTGCTACCGGAAGAAAACTTCTGACTGCGACTCACAATAATCTAGCTTATACTCCGTTGTTTTCAAGAGAAGCGAGATTAGCATTTTCCTCAAAATATTTTTATTGGACTTCTTTTATATTTCTTGTACATGTTTATCCAAAACTCTTTACTTTCTATACACTCGTTTTTTATACTAATTGAACTCTTTTTCTATGGTTACGAAGTAACGGTCATTTTTGATAAAAATGATATTTTTGAACAACAATCTAAACAAGGAATTTTATGTTAAAACGCGTCGTAGTTCAGAACGTTTTGTGTAGTTGTAACCTCGTTCAAGTGATAGCAAATTTTGTGCTCCAGGCAGGAATCGAACCTCCGTTCGCCGTGCGTAAATAGAGCTTTTATCCAATCCGCCATTCAGACATGTGAATAGGAATGAAAACCAAGCTGTACCCGCCTGTCATGAGATCTCCATTGGAAAAATGATTCCTACTACACGTTAAACTCTTCTTTCATTTTTATTTTTACGAAACCGGTCTATCCATGATTTTTTGCGAGACCATTTTCGGCTCTCTCACACGTAATATTCAAATTTCAGACATACCTGGAAAATACGTATATCTCAACTTTTTTAGAGCTTTTCAATAATGTAAAAATTTTGGGAATAAGTTAATTTTGTGCGAAACTATGCCGAGATTTGAGGAGGCGGACACTTTTGTCGCCGGCGCCGGCGCCGGCGCCGCCGCCGCCGCCCCGCACGGAAGCCATTTTTGCGAGACGTTGGGCCCTCTAACTCCTCTCAATAAATAACTACATGGAAAGTGAACTTGGTATCTTGTAGACGTGTTGCCCTTCAGTGATTCATGCAAAAATCTAAGAAAATGGTCGACGTACTTTGAAGAAAATTGTAATAATCTGTTTTGTAATGTCTGCAGACCTTTGAACAAAAACTAATCTGCGCAGCGCTCCGCGCTGCGCACGATGGCAAAGCTCGACGAAATTAAGGGGAAAGAGAGTCAGGTAAATTTCCGGATTAAAACCAAGCAGAGAGCCCTCGCCTGAGACAATTGTACAACTAACCCTTTTGCAATGAACACTGGTTCACGGGGACGAGCCAATTTTGGAGAGCAGCTTTTCTTCAATGTTCTCACCTGTACTTACTGAAAACAAATAATAGTTTTCATTACCATAAACAACGATGTTCAAATAGATTTGATGAGTGGTATTCATTTCTGGCTGGATAGCAGGTCTGTTCTTGATCAGAAATTGGTAGGAATGCCTGTAGGAACTTGTAGGAATTTGTAGAAATGCATAGGAATGCATAGGAATGCCGATTTTCATTGAGCTCCCTTATTATTTTTAAAACCCCACATTATTTTCGGAGATAGGTTACATTCAAAAGAAGAGGTTTCAATTACTTTTGAGCTATTTTCATTTTCCCAGTTTGGTAGAAACGTGTCCTTTTAAAGTACTAAACTTGTGAACAGGTCTAGCTGCAGATGGATGAAATGATTCGTTTCCATTATTCAGTTCGTTTGCTAGAATGTCTTGATCAGAAGCGGCAGATATTTCGAGCAGCTCTGCTTTCAATGAGCAATTTGTAGGGTTCTTTCAGCTTATCAAGAAAGAATTTCGAGTCGTTTGAGTTATACAAACATTTAACAAAAGAGCAACCGCTTTCAGTAACTAAGCTCAAACAGAAACGTAACCTAAATAGTTACTTATATATCCGCAGTCTGTACAACAGAGGTATATTTCCTCTAAAAACCATGTTGCAGGTCACGCAACTCGGACTGGAACATAAAGATCTTCTGGAGGAGATTGAACTTGCGAAGACATGTTTCGCTGCCCTGCAGATCAACTACCTGCGTCAAGTGCAGGTCTGTACTGATGGAAAAACGAAGGAGGCTAATGAATTCAAAGTGGGTTCGTAACATTTGGTCATATTTTTTCGGTTTTTTTGCATCAATGAGCTAAGATGGGCAAAACCTATAAAGTTAACTTGAGATAATATTTACGTTCCAAACACTATAATAATAAACAGCATTTTCGAATTTCATAACTGTCAACTGTTTCCATTCGATATCTATTGAATTCACCTTAACTATTATTCCGACAGTGTTATTTCTATTCTAAAAACCACGTTGCAGATTGAGAGAATGACCGTAGAACATGCGGCAATCGTTGAGGAGAATGAACGCCGTCAAAAACACTTGGATGCCACGAGAGAGAAGTATGCAGTGCTGGTGGCTATCTACGATGCAATGGTGACAGATGAGGCTAAGGTCGCTAGAGTGAGTTTGTGTCGAGTTACAATTTTCCTACTGGAGGAGAACAGTACTCTACCCTCAACTTTGAATGAAAAACTGCAGGAGAAGAAGCAGAATGAGCTACTATTCAAATAACTGCCACTGAAAGTGTTGCGGTCGACGCATTGTTTACAACGCAAGGGGGGGGGGGGGGGGGGGGTTAAGTAAGCGGCTATCGCGTTTTTTGACTAGCAGCACACATTAGGTGAGTTGGTGATAGCTAGTCTATAATCTGTATTCTCTGTTTACTGTTTGTCTATTCAGCCATATAGAGTGCGAGTGATAGCAATGCAAACTAAATTTGTGAGAAAATGAATTACGTTATATCGTTACTTATGGCGTTTTGGTGGATTACTAGTTCATATGTCGGTGGGGAACCCTAAACCTCGGGCATTCCTTTTTCAACTAATACTCGACTTTACATTCATACAGGTCTAAATTAAAATAATCTCGTGAATGACAAAACTGTTCCGGACAAGCGATGAATGATGATTTTGCAGTACGCGGCTCTGTTAGCCGAATTGAACTCCGTGGAGGCGGAGTTGGCCGCCGCCCGCGAGAAGTTGGAAGAACAGGAGATCCAGATTAAGCAGTTGTCTCCCTCTTCGTAGATTTTGATGTCGTGATCTAGGTATTATTGGAATAAACCAGTTCCTAACACCTGTTCCCCAAGTGATAAAATCAACTAACTCGAAACCTCAAAATGTGACAGAAACGTCGTTGATGTTAGTTTAAACTCTTATTGTCTCATTGTAACTCTGTCAAAGTTTGTGTCTCAAATTTCGAAAATCATTTTTTCGGGCAATGCTATAAGACGCTATCTGATTTTGGAACATTGTCTTTTCCCAATTTTTTGAGAATGCGCAGTGTATGAAACCTGTTAGAAACTTACCAGACAAGTTTTTCCTTGGAAAATGATCTTTTCGTTTCAAACCTGTTAGAAATCAACGAGATGAGTTTTGCCTTGGAAAATGATCTTTTCGTTTCAACCTGTTAGAAACATACCAGACAAGTTTTCCTTGGAAAATGATCTTTTCGTTTCAAACCTGTTAGAAATCAACGAGATAAGTTTTGTCTTCGAAAATGATCTTTTCGTTTCAACCTGTTAGAAACATATCAGACAAGTTTTTCCTTGGAAAATGATATTTTCGTTATCTTGAATCGTGGATTTTGTCTTTTTCACTGGAACCTCTTCTCACGTGTACACTCTCGCTTCTCCTGCTTTCACATGTTTTTGGACTTTGTGGGTAAAAACCGAGATAAAACAATTATCATTTTGATCATTTCGACTTCTCAAACGGCCACTACAGGATTGCAGAAGATTATTAGAGCGAATGTAGTCGTCGCCAACGACAAGGCGAGCGGGTACTGTATATCTCAGTTTCCGCTGTCTACAAGCATATAATTCGCATTCGTAACCTTATCAGCTATTGGTGCGCAGTGGTTAGCGTACATTTACCAAACATTTGCTCGCAGGTTCGATGCCGAACTTCTATGAAGTGGGAACCTCCTATACAGAACTACACACAGCCAAACTAGGAAAGTCACTGGAAGATGGTGGCAAAGCACAAGATACAAAACATAGTAGTCTCCCGCTTTTTCTGCATATTTCATCACTGATCGTTCTCCCAAAATCACTTTATCTAAAAGTTTTTTTTCGTTTCACAGAACCTCTGGGTTTTCTATCCTATTGATTTTTGTTCCTGGTGGCATTTAGCGCACATTCTTTTAACGAAGTATCACACATTGGGTGACTATTCATCAAATAGCAAATTTTCTGATGAATCTTTGGCATCTAAGTGAATTATGGAAGAACAGTAATTGTCGACTAACATACATTTTAGAGCAGTAGTGACACTCATTCTAGTTTGATGTGCGAATCATAAATGAACTGAATAAGAAGTCAACCACAATTGTTCTTTTATTAGACCGAAGTGAACAAAAGTTGCGTGAAACGTGTGAAATGCATGGAATCAAAGTAATGATCAATGTTAACAGTTTGCATCACTAGAAAACTTAAAATATTTAGCAAGAGCCACGAAAACAGAAAACACAGTGAATAATATAAAATAATAGAATGTTAATTCTTTCAACATGGGTATATGTGTGCACTCCAGTTACGAGAAGAAAAGATTTGAAAAAATGAGATTGAGAGTATGGTTTACTCTGTTACGCGCTCTTTCTATAGTTCCGGTCATTCCTACTGAGACCTTGGCATCGTGCCAATGAATATTCCAGGCTACTTTTCATCACTTTTCTTTTTCATAAAATTGCAAATTTCTGAAGCGGTTGTCCACTTCCATAACACGTACATCAAAAATGTCTTTAAAATACGTATATTTGCTCTGTGAAATAATCTTCAACAATCCTGGCACGCTGCCAATGAGGGAATGGAGCGAACTATACCACCAGTTGTTCATCGGACTGTTGCCATATACTGTTAGTCACTTGCGCTGTTGTGTGAAACTTCAGTTAACACAGCAGAACTCACAAACGTGCAAAGAAATGTGCATGAGTCCTTATTAGATTGCTGAATTCACGTGACTCTTCAGTTTGGAACAACATACATCTGTAGGGTGTCGGTGCTAGCAACCGAGTCGATTGAATTGGAGCAAAACGAGCGTGGAGACCTCTTCTACGAAAGTCTCGAGAAGGGAGGAAAAAGAGTGTAGATTATTTCGAATTTACGTGTAAATCGTGTGATTATCCAACTGTCTGCGTCTCTCATAATGCGTGTACTCTCACTGTCTATTTCTTTCTATATATTGTAGTTTGTAGTCTGTAACATAGAACAATATTGTTGTGATAAGTTGGTCTACCTGACTTTTGGACTCTTCGTAGAACAAAGATTCGAGAAATCTAGCCATACCCATTTTTTCCTACTTTGGTGAAAATAAGGAACTTGAAAATGAGCAAATGAGAAACCAAATGGAAAAAATGTATACTTTATTTAAATATACGGTCTCATAATAATTTTCATTTCTGGTGCTTTTTTTTAAGTTCAATGTAGCCAGTTTATTTAAAAGACAGGAAATTTGGTGACCAGTATATTTTGTGTTCGCTTGATGTATGCCACAAGTGACAAGTCTTGTACTCTCTTTGAATACTATAGAATAATACTACAAACATACACATAACATATACATATACATATACAAACATATACATATACATAAGGATTTATTCGCGCCTTCCTTTATAACTGACACTATACGTATTAGCAGTAAATCTAATATTGGCAAAAGCTGAATGAACTTTACACAATCAACTTAGATCAATTTTTCTGATTTTATAAATAATATATAAATAATACACAATAAAAATACAAAGTTATACGTACAGTATACACACACTAAGTAATGAATGAATAGTTTAGTAGAAAACTAGTAAACAATACATCACAACATGGCTGAGAAGTGAAACGTAAATATACCACTTGGATAGACAAATAAAGACCATACTACGAGTAAAGATGCAACTCGCACTCGGGAGTCTTACTTGTCACCGTAGCAAAGATATGAAAGTGATGAGCTCAACCTGATTGAGAACCTGATCACATCCTAACCACATAGTAGCACGTTCTGGCCAGGGAGTTCGGCTCAAAGGTGAACTTTTCACGACACTATGGTGCCAGTTTTGAGCTACCAGCCAAAAACCAATATATTGACACCCATCTGAATGGTACATGGGTGAGACAGTTTGATGCCAACTGAAATGAACGTTCGTAACCGTTACAACGGGTATGATACCCCGGCAAAAGTGATTATTTCTCTCGTGTATTTACAACATTTTCACATTTACAACAGTTTTCGTTCTGAAAGCTAGAAATCTAGCGTGAGAAAATTGCAGAAAATGGCCAGAAATGGGTTCACGATTTTTCAATTGCAGTTCAAAGGATCGATGACACGGAATTGTGCTACATAATCGTCCTGCTGAGGTGCTATCAAAGTGAGTGAATATGAGTGAATACTCGACTAAATACAACCAGGCATACAATCAAAAACTAACCAGCCTGCTGAAACTTTTAGAAATGCGCCAAAACCTCTCTACTGAGCCAAGAATACTATAGAATTTCGCGAACTCAGTTTGGACACTAAAAGCACGTTAATGAAACTCGACTAACTCGAGTAGAATACTAATATTTTTTACAAATAATATACTATAAATAAATGATTGATAAGGAGTCCTTTTTCCCCCCTGGGAGGGCTTTTGGCAAATTCCTCAATCCTGTCTTGTCCTCGGCGACATCGGTGAACTGCAAAGTCCTTCTGGAAATAATAATACTCTTTAAATTTAACTTAAATTAAATATAACCTTAATACTTCATTTGCATTTTCAGTTTTTCTACGTTTTTATTTTGTTTCAGTTTTTTTACTCATTTTGATTACTACCACTACCTTTGTGAAGTTTTAAAGAAAAATTATAGTTCATTTCACATCAAAATGATATCAGTTGGTTGAAATCAATATCATCATTCAATGACCTAGACTATTCTCACAACTTGCTGTAAAGAGTGAAAAGAGTGAAATGGTTCATTTAATTTTGCCTAAATAGCTCAAATCAAACAGAATGCACGAAACCTTGCTCGAAGGTGCGGGAAAAAAACGAGGAAAAGGAGAAACTTACATCGCGGGTGAGGGTGAGGTCGGCGCTCTTTCCAACTTCGACTAATCCGGCCACGATCGAGACAGAGTAGCTGGAGTTGGTCGAAGAACGACCCTGAAATGGAATGTAAGCTGATGGAACAGAACATGGAATTGTCTCAGGAATTAAGATGATTGTTGGGGCGTCACGACAGAACAGTGTCTATCTTGAATATCAATTAGAATACGCTCTATACTGTAGGTGTTTGAGTACAAGAGAACGAAAGTATGCCTCTAAAAACGAACCAATTTGCGCTGTCTTGAGAAAAAGCTTGAGATTCAAGGGTGTACTATAGACTAAAAACTCGACGAACGAAACTCGGCTAAACTAGATGCAACGATAGAATATAGGTCTTTACATACGAATACAAGTGGAACAGAGTTAACCTAAACTGTTAACTGTAGGTGTCTACGTACAACGAAAAGATGGTAGACTGTAACTCTCTACGTCTAAATGGAAAAGAGTATACCTTGAAGGCGAGTTGGCGATCACCGATCACCCTGGTTGACGAGCTTGTGCTGGGAGAGTCCTCCCTCGGCGGCGATGGGGCAGACCGGGGTATCGACCGCGAGAGCGAAGGCACACGATATGGCGGAATGAGAGGGAGAACGACGATTGAGCCTTTTTATAGGCTGCACTTTCACAGGTTTTGGCAGGTTGGAAAACGCGTTTTCCAGTTTTCAAACGCGGTTTGCAGCCGGAATTCACGTAAAGCTAACGGGTTTTCAAGATTCATTATTGGCGGCCATTTAGCGGTGCGGCCTGGTGAAGTTCGTTGAAAGTTCCGAGCAAGTTTTGTGAAAAAAACGTTGGAAAAGGTGTGCCCTGAAAATGCGGACAGGATGAAGGTTTCCGGGGAGCCGCAAACAGATTTTGAGAGCGTTTCCAGTGTTAGGTTTTTTGAGGTTTTTGAACGAGAAAAAGATTGGAGAAACTTTGGGAACATGGTAACTTTGCTCGATTAGGGAAAAGGGTCTTGGGAACATTGACTTTTTACCCCCCACCTTTCTGAAATTGTATTGCGTTTAGCTTGGGTGGGGGGTTGAAGTGCTACGGGGGGGGGGGACCCAACTAAAGTGGGGGGGCGATACTTCAATTTTCCCCGGGTCTTTATCTTATACAAATTAGGATTTTTAGACATAGAACCACAACTACTGGATGTGGAAATTGGTTTCGCTAGATGGTGGTATACGAGCGGAAAGCTGTTAATCAATATAAAACTAAAATGAGTTATCTGAAGAAATTTCAAATAGTTGTTGTGCAAAACGTTTGCTAAATAAAACTAAGAAAAATGTATTTCGATTTTTTGCCGTGAATAACACAACAGTGTCAAATATAAAAACACAGCAGAAATAAGGATTGCATTTCGAAACACAACACAGAAATAAAGAGTTTCAAAAACATCTCAGTTTCTGAAGATTTCGTAAACTTCTCTTTCAAGTTAACAGACCTGGAAAAGTGTACTTTCTGGAAAATAGAGTTGTGTGGGAAATTCCACGAATAGGTAGAGCGTTGGCTCAGTTTTCCAGACAAACGAAACCTGTTCATTGTCCTTTTTCTCAGAAACGGTTTGCACGGAAATATTTTCTTGGAAAGTCGGTAACGTTCGGTCTTCTTTTTTCACTATAAAAGCAGCGGTGAAGAGTTGCAGCTCACATAGCAACAGAAACGGCTGAATCTCTGAGGAACGAACCTCCCGGAGAATTCAACACCCAGCCCGGCACGAAGATCGTCTCCAACGCTCCTACGATGACAAGCTCACCTGCCACAAGGTACCATTTGCGACTTCTTGATAATTTTTTTCTACAATCTTTCTTCACTAAAGTTTCGTAGTTCTTCAGTTGTTCAGCTCCATGACTCAGCTCAACTTCTAGGATATAATCTTACAAGGTAGGTCGCCGGCGGCTAAAGCCGCCTCCGCCTCCCTTGTTTTTATTCCAGGCTGGCGAGAGCTTCTCGGAGTATTTATTTATTTTTCAATGTCTCCGAATGTTTTTCTCAACCATTTCAATCACGTTTTTAACAACAGAGAGCGCGACATCTCTCCTTAACCTTAACATAAAGCGCGACATCTCTCCTTAATAAAGAGCGCGATATCTTTCACCAACATAGAGCGCGACATCTCTCCCTAACATAGAGAGCGACATCTCTCCCTAACATGGAGAGCGACATCTCTCCCTAACATCGAGCGCGACATTTCTTCCTAACAGAGCGCGACATCTCTCCTTAACCTTAACATATAGCACGACATCTCTCTCTAACATAGCGCACCACATCTATTCCTAACAAAGAGCGCAACATCTTTCCCTAATATAGACAGCGAGAGTTCTCTTTAAAATTAACAGCAAGAGTTCTTCCCAACATAGACAGCGAAAGTTCTCTCGAACATAGACAGCGACAGTTCCCCCTAACATAGAGCGCGACAGTTCTCCTCAACATAGAGCGCGAGAGTACTGCTTAACATTAACGTGTGAAAGCTCTCCTTAACATACAGCGCGCGACTACCTTTAACATGGAGCGCGAGAGCCCTATTATAACATAGAGCGAAACGGTTTTTTCTCAACATGACTTGAGCACAATAACCTAAACATAATGCTTGCATTTCCCGAGACGTTTTCAATGCAACGGTCTGTACGATTATTTCTAAATAATTTCCTTCACGTTCCATCACCTCTTTCAGCCATATTCCGTAATCGTAAGCTCAATCATGAAGCCGTAACAACACATTGAGAAATCTTCTTTTTCGTCTACAATTTGCCGGGTGTAGAGGTTCTTCTGTTTCCTCTTCACAGGCAACCGGCCCGGCAGCTCCACCGATAGTAGATCCGTCTTTGTCCATCAGCCCAGTCCCGTCCATAGCAGCCATCATTAGAGCGAACACACCGTTCGAATGGCTCTCTCCGCTCAGCGCCGCGCTTATATGCTTGATTTTTCCACGTACGTGCACTCTTTGTTAGACCCGTCTCTCCAGTCTACTCTGACGTAAAATTTGTCCTTTATTGAGAAGGCCCACAGCCATAACTGCAACCCAGCCGCAGCTTATTCAAAGTGGGCAAAAATGAAAATCAGCAAAAGCACGTATCGCTCACGCGCTTCTCCCCAAAACCAACTACAAAGTGCAACTTTTCGCTCATTTCTCGACCAAAAGGGCAAATGCATCATTTGAAATCACACACTTTTTCCTTCAAACAGACAGACCAAACTACCCATTTATATTAGTAGATTCAGTCTTCCAGTTACATTTTGTCAGATAATGTCAAACCTTTCAGAGATCGAATGTCGAAATGTTAAAAGTTAATGAAATTTCGCATAGTTCAGATTTCTCGGTTTTGTGTTTTTGAAAAAAGTTGGCCAAGGCCAATCGTTAAAATATATTTCACCACCAAACCATACATTTTATTCAACTCATCATTGTTTCTTGCAGATCACCAATTCTTTTGCTCGCCGTATCGGATGGGCTATCAAGACCATCAACATGAGGCGTCTTGGTGTTGACCCCAAAAAGGCCATCCTCATGGCTGTGTCTTGCGACGCCTTCGCCTACGGACAGGAGGACACCAACAACGACCGTATCACCATCGAGTGGACCAACAATCCCCATGGGAGCTGCCAAGCAGTTTCGCAGGAAATGCTTCCAGGGAGACTGAATGGTCCGCAGAAAGAATCTTGTCCCATCGAGTACAATCCTTGAATAAATTTTTCTCATCTGTACTGTATTGTTGTATTTGTTCTAAAAACCAATACTTAAAATAGAATAAACTATTCCTAATGGGTATGTATGCAATGTGAAAACTGTACAAGCAATCACATGATAATTGTTTGTGCATGAGATGTTCTAAAGTGAAATGTTCTATACTCTATTGAATGCAAAAAGTTACGAAAAATTAACATTCTGTTTATGGATGAAACAGTATTCCTATAGAATTCGTTGTCACCTATCGTTGCAGTGACATTTATCCTTCCGAATTTTGGCCCTCATCTGAAAGTGTTGGCCTTTCCTGCCTTACTGTTGGTTCACTGTAGTTCTGAACATACAAATGAAATAGGTTATACATCCTTGAGGCAAGTCAGTAAGCAAACCCCTATACACTACCTACAGTAGGTCTCCACGTTCATTTGAATGATCGTGAAATGATCCAGACTTGAGGCCGCATGGATGAAACCTCCCGGGCCGGGTTGTGATGCTATCCCGATTTCGATTCGGCTATTTCCAGCCAATTCGGTTCGGAAAAGCATCCCAATCCGGCCTGGGATGTTTCATGCATAAGGCCTTTCATCAACCCTTACACACGCCAGATCTAACAAACTGACGCTGTATGTCTGTCCTGCCTGGAAAGTAGTGAAGATTTTCCCTTTGTAACCTTGTTAAGATAAATGAAACAGACTATATCAATTCAAGCAAGGTGTTAGAAATTCAAAGAATTGGCGAGATATCATTCAGACAAAAAGATACGGAGGAAAACTGAAAAATGGTTTTTGAGATGTGAAAACTGAAAAGATAAAGGTAATGCTCTTGTTTCTTTGTCCTATTTTGTTTCTCCATCTTGGTTTCCACAAACAAAGTCCAAAAACATGTAAATGCAGGATAGGCGAGATTTTCATGTGAAAAGAGAGTCCAGTGTGAAAGACAAAATATTCGAAAGATTCACGATTCGAGAAAACGGAAAGTTTCCAAGGAGAAACCTGTTCGGGCTGTTTCTAACAGGTTTGATACACTACGCAGTTGCACTGTTCAACAAATAGAACGAGTAAGGCCAATTTCGTATACTGGCTGAATTGCAGAGTTTGTGTACTGCTCAAAAAACATTTTTCTTGCAATTTCCGAAAAATCATAGAAAACACGTTTGCCAATGTTTTATTGAGAATCTGTATCCACATACTGTATTCAAAAAATTTTCAAACGACTATAGAGTGACCGACAGCTGTCGGATGATTGTGTTTTTCTCTTCAATAATTTTCCCAGCTTCTTTTAGGCGCTCCTTCAAATCCTCGGTCTCTTTGGTCAAACTCATGAACTGCAAAATGTTTAGTCATCGGCTGATATGTAGTTACTTGAAAGATGACTTTAACCAACAAAACAAATACCTTTTTGAGGATAACTACAGAGTCACTAGTTAATAAGTAATGTGGATTACTCAAGTCATGCTATAAATAGGGAAATGAGTAAAACAATAATAGAATTATGAAGATTAGCTAACATATTCAATGCATTCACTGATATTCGCAAAACTGAAGTGCGCTTCACTGAAAGACCTGCGCTGATGGTATACATTGTACATAATGCGTCCACCGTATTCTTTCAGAGGATATCGATGCGACGCGAGGCGAATACTTTCAATTGCAATTATGAATGAAGTTATTGCGCTCTTTCTGCTCATTTTCCCACACTGTTTCGTTCATAGAAGAGGGGAGAAGTTTCACTTTTCCGATCTTTCCAGACATTTGTTTTCTGTTACAAACTCCTCACCTTGGTTTCCTTAGATTCCTCTGAGAGCAACTGCATAGCTTCGTGTGACTTTTTGTTGAAATTTTGCTCCAGATTGGAAAAGTCCTTTTTTAATCCCTCTTGCTTTAAGCTTGCTTCACTACACAGGTGATTGAGAACAGTAACCTGCAACGCGGTTTATGAATGAAGATTTAATATTATCTGAAAAAACAACAACTGACTAGTGTGGAATAGATCTCATAGGTTGACTCATAGGACAGCGCTGAACCAAAGAAATGATTTGGTATTGTTTCAACTATATATTTTGGATTATACACTTTGAGTTTTTATATATTTTAAGATGTTTAAACGAGGATATATCATAACATTTCAAATTTGAACACTGAATCTCACGTAGTGCGAAAGTTGTTACTCCATTCATTCGGGTGTGTTTTTGGTTAGCAACGCCACTCTATCATTTCTGAACTAATTCAAATTATGCGAATCATGAATCATTTTTATCAAAAATCATCGAGTTTTTGCGAATGAAGGTATTTTGACAAAACGTTAAGTTTTATTTCATTAACAAACACAAATATATTGTGCATGTTTTTTTTGAAGCAGTGACGCCAAAACACCGGAAGTCCACCGTATTATTTAGAGTCGAACTTTTAGAATGTTATAATCTTTAATACTTCAATATTATGGAGAAAGTTCCATCATAATGAGATTAGACCATATTTCAATCGATAGTTAAAACTTGAGACAACTCGGTGAGATTTTCTACTGAGGTGTCATCTATTGATCATATTTATTTCTTTGGGCCAATCCCACAAGGAAATCTGTATTTTGTGAACCCTATCAAGTAACTTAAATCCCGTTACCTGGTAACCCATTTGTAACATCTTCTCCCCCGTGTTTTGGGGAACATTTAGGGTTACCAAGCGATCAACAAAAGGGTTAACCAGGTATAGTTTGTTCCACCCAATTATCACCTTCTACAGTAATCTGATAAAACTTCTGTTAGTATGTTCTGTACGTTTACTACTACAAACTCTGCAAGTTTGAAACCAAAATAATGAACCATTCGTTAGAAATCCCTACTGAATGTCTGAAGGGTTACTGTAGAAGGACATCGATTGGTGAAACGAACTATAATCCGGTTCATGTTACATGATAGAGTTAACGAAATACCGGGTTAAATGCAGAATTCGCCATTCATTTGATCATATAAGAGGCATCCATTTAAATAGTTTTTCAAAATTCAAATATTTTGCAAATCTGGTCAATTTTTTATTTATTGCCGAGAAACCTGGAATATGGTCAGTTTCTGGTTTCGTTTCGCAGACTTTATCGTCCAAATAAATGACGAGGGTCAATTAATTTCTTAAAGTTTGGCAACCATCATTATTTCACACCTTACATTTGACATTCGTCAGTTACTTGCATACTGAAACTGACCATTGTCAAAACTGTATTTCCAAACCTCCTGTCTCAGCCGGGACTCAAACCTGACCCCGTCAGTTCAAAAGCGCGAGCGCTAACCACTACACTACAGCGGCTACTGATGAGGTGCGCGCGTTCATGTAAGTCATGCCGGGAGCGCGATCAACAGTTAGTCTGGACTTTTTTTTAATGTCGAGAAAATTAAATTAAAAAAGTTCATTTCGTTTTCAGGGTAATTTCATAAGTAACCGGGTTTCTTGATAACCATACCGGTTTTTGGTAATCTTTCAGGTTACCCCATAGGTAACCGGTTGGTAACCTGAAACTTTATTTTGGTTACCGTACAAATAAATGGTAAAACTACAATCAACAAATAAGGGGTAACCGGTTTCTCATTTCAGGTTACCACGCGGTTACCTACTGAGGTAATCAAAAGGTCATTTTACTAAAAACTGGTAACGGTACCAAATAAACCCGGTTACTTATTTAATTCATAGTTCTCATTGAAGTTAATTATTTAAATCTGTCTCGTTATATGAGCGATCAGTACAATTCGGCTGGCGCAGGTTATATCCGCGACAGTCGCTAGCCAAACTACTGACCCAGTAGCGCAGTGGCAGTGTGTCTGCCTTTTGCCCTGGCGCCCGCAGGTTCGATCCCGCGAACATTCTGACAGTAGTCAGAATTACACAGAATGAAGGAGGTAATTCGTTGACGAATGCCAAAAAACAAGAACATTAATTGACCGGCGTCAAAAACCCCGTTTTCACTTCTGACAGTTGTCAGTAAATTTTCTGACCAGAAACCGAAGATCTGGTCAGAATTGTGCAAAATTTAATCGAAACATGCTCCAAGAAAAAATGACGAGATTTGCATAATATTTGAATTTTGAAAAACTATTTAAATGGACGCCTCTTATATGTTTCGCGAATTCAACGTAAACTCCTATGTATCATAATTATTTACGAGTTTGACGGGAAAATAATTTAATACATCTTTAAGAGGGTGTTAGAGACGGCACAACCAACCCGAGATTCCTGCTCTTTGTGATATTCTCCGAACAGGTTGACATTGTCCTTCACTTCGTCATAGGCCTCAGCGAAACCGCGCCCGGTCATGGCCAACGAAGAAGTAAGAATGACTAAAATAATCGCAATGCGGCCCGAACTGTTCACAGGAAAAGCTCTTTAACCTACTTTTCATTTGGAATAACTGTGATATTTTCTGAATAAGGGTGTTCATTTCGTTGTTGGACCAAGATGGGCTGAAGTATTTGAATCAGTCTTAATAATTAGTTTATCAGCTTATTGGAACAAACTGATTAGGTCGATATTACTATTGCTCTACCACATGACTTAAATCAATCGTCTGTGACACCAACAAACAGTTGCCATTTGTCATGACAGCCGATATAAACTTTAATTTATCAGTATCATTGGTTTCTGTCAACGAAATTTCCTTGATAAAATTTTCACTACTTAAGAGGAAAGAAGTACAAGCTTCTGTGACAAATAGAAAACCGCAAACACTCAGAAATTGGGCTCACAGTATGCTCAAGGAGCGACGGCCGCATCACTGTTCTAATGAGTATACTGTTTTCCACTCCTACTGAGATGCCCATAGTAAAACTACAAAGCTTTAGTTTTATCGGAATCGTTAATAATTTTGGCGATCGATTCTGATTCCCTTTTAAAAACATTATTAGAAATTTTTTTCGATTCTAAAGTTCCAACGTGTTCTGTCCCCCCCCCCCAAACTTACCTAAATGAAGTTTTGTTGCCCCACCCCCCTCAAACTCACCTAAATAAAAGTTTTGTTGCCCCCCTCAAACTCACCTAAATAAAAGTTTTGTTGCCCCCCTCAAACTCACATAAATAAAATTTTTGTTGCCCCCCTCAAACTTACCTAAATAAAAGTTTTGTTGCCCCCCTCAAACTCACCTGAATAAAAGTTTTGTTGCCCCCCTCAAACTCACCTAAATAAAAGTTTTGTTGCCCCCCTCAAACTCACATAAATAAAAGTTTTGTTGCCCCCCTCAAACTCACCTAAATAAAAGTTTTGTTGCCCCCCTCAAACTCACATAAATAAAAGTTTTGTTGCCCCCCTCAAACTCACCTAAATAAAAGTTTTGTTGCCCCCCCTCAAACTCACCTAAATAAAAGTTTTGTTGCCCCCCCCCCCCTCAAACTCACCTAAATAAAAGTTTTGTTGCCCCCCTCAAACTCACCTAAATAAAAGTTTTGTTGCCCCCCCTCAAACTCACATAAATAAAAGTTTTGTTGCCCCCCTCAAACTCACATAAATAAAAGTTTTGTTGCCCCCCTCAAACTCACCTAAATAAAAGTTTTGTTGCCCCCCCTCAAACTCACCTAAATAAAAGTTTTGTTGCCCCCCCCCCCCCCCCCTCAAACTCACCTAAATAAAAGTTTTGTTGCCCCCTCAAACTCACCTAATTAAAAGTTTTGTTGCCCCCCTCAAACTCACATAAATAAAAGTTTTGTTGCCCCCCTCAAACTCACCTAAATGAAGTTTTGTTGCCCCACCCCCCTCAAACTCACCTAAATAAAAGTTTTGTTGCCCCCCTCGAACTCACCTAAATAAAAGTTTTGTTGCCCCCCTCAAACTCACAAAACTTGAACGTGCCGGGTCTTCTAGCATACGTATTCTGACATCTTTAATGAAACTGTAGTGTTTTCACAATGAGGCTGAACCTGTCGTTCCAACAGAATACAGTTAATTCTCTTAACGTTTTTTTCACTCCCACCTCTGAGGTAGATGTGATATATTCCGAGTTGTTCTTCCGCAGTTTCGTTCACTCAAAAAAAGAGAAAAACTGTGCGTGATCACAGAACTGTGCATCGCGTTGTCAATGCAAATTTGGATGCGAACAAAAGTAGTCAGAATTGAAATTGGATTTTTGATTATATTTTTCACATCTATTGCCAAGAAGCCGTGTGAGTAGATGAAGTCTTAAGTTTACTACTCTCCGAAAATATTCACCAAAATTGTGCGGAGATCCCAACTTCTCTGTCAGCCGCGACTCCCTGGTCACTTCCATCCGCTCCACTCAGAGAAACCTAAAACGTTTGAATCTTGAGACTATCAACTTTCAGAAACAAACAAAGTTAGAGTCGATATTGATAGAGCTCCA
>CAXIWQ010000390.1:0-29370 GCA_964036275.1 Litoditis marina | reverse complement strand
TAACAACTACCATGAAACAATTGGTTTTCCTACAATCTTCAGATTGACCTGTGAAAACTTCGGAATCCGGCCGATTGAATATCAGCGCGGCCAAAATTGGAACTTTCTGAGTTTCGATACAGAGCTTGTATACATGAAAAACCTTTAGTACACTGTTACTACTCAATTGGACTATTTTCCCACTTATGGTAACAACTACCATGAAACAATTGGTTTTCTTACAATCTTCAGATTGACCTGTGAAAACTTCGGAATCCGGCCGATTAAATGTCAGCGCGGCCAAAATTCGAACTTTCTGAGTTTCGATACAGAGCTTGTATACATGAAAAACCTTTAGTACACTGTTACTACTTAATTGGACTATCTTTCCACTTATAGTAACAACTAACATGAAACAATTTACCTATTTACAATCTTCAGGTTGACCGGTGAAAACTTCGAAATCCGGCCGATTCAATATCAGCGCGGCCAAAATTCGAACTTTCTGAGTTTCGATACAGAGGTTGTATACATGAAAAACCTTTAGTACACTGTTACTACTCAATTGGACTATTTTCCCACTTATAGTAACAACTACCATGAAACAATTGGTTTTCTTACAATCTTCAGATTGACCTGTGAAAACTTCGGAATCCGGCCGATTCAATATCAGCGCGGCCAAAATTCGAACTTTCTGAGTTTCGATACAGAGCTTGTATACATGAAAAACCTTTAGTACGCTGTTACTACTTAATTGGACTATCTTTCCACTTATAGTAACAACTAACATGAAACAATTGACCTATTTACAATCTTCAGGTTGACCGGTGAAAACTTCGGAATCCGGCCGATTCAATATCAGCGCGGCCAAAATTCGAACTTTCTGAGTTTCGATACAGAGCTTGTATACATGAAAAACCTTAAGTACACTGTTACTACTCAATTGGACTATCTTCCCACTTATGGTCACAACTACCATGAAACAATTGGCCTCCTTACAATCTTCAGATTGACCTGTGAAAACTTCGAAATCCGGCCGATTCAATATCAGCGCGGCCAAAATTCGAGCTTTCTGAGTTTCGATACAGAGCTTGTATACATGAAAAACCTTTAGTACACTGTTACTACTCAATTGGACTATCTTCCCACTTATTGTAACAACTATTATGAAACAATTGGCCTTCGTACAATCTTCAGATTGACCTGTGAAAACTTCGGAATCCGGCCGATTCAATATCAGCGCGGCCAAAATTCGAACTTTCTGAGTTTCGATACAGAGCTTGTATACATGAAAAACCTTTAGTACGCTGTTACTACTTAATTGGACTATCTTTCCACTTATAGTAACAACTAACATGAAACAATTGACCTATTTGCAATCTTCAGGTTGACCGGTGAAAACTTCGGAATCCGGCCGATTCAATATCAGCGCGGCCAAAATTCGAACTTTCTGAGTTTCGATACAGAGCTTGTATACATGAAAAACCTTAAGTACACTGTTACTACTCAATTGGACTATCTTCCCACTTATGGTCACAACTACCATGAAACAATTGGCCTCCTTACAATCTTCAGATTGACCTGTGAAAACTTCGAAATCCGGCCGATTCAATATCAGCGCGGCCAAAATTCGAGCTTTCTGAGTTTCGATACAGAGCTTGTATACATGAAAAACCTTTAGTACACTGTTACTACTCAATTGGACTATCTTCCCACTTATTGTAACAACTATTATGAAACAATTGGCCTTCGTACAATCTTCAGATTGACCTGTGAAAACTTCGAAATCCGGCCGATTCAATATCAGCGCGGCCAAAATTCGAACTTTCTGAGTTTTGATACAGAGCTTGTATACATGTAAAACCTTTAGTACACTGTTACTTCTCAATTGGACTATCTTCCCACTTATGGTCACAACTACCATGAAACAATTGGTTTTCTTACAATCTTCAGATTGACCTGTGAAAACTTCGGAATCCGGCCGATTGAATATCAGCGCGGCCAAAATTCGAACTTTCTGAGTTTCGATACAGAGCTTGTATACATGTAAAACCTTTAGTACACTGTTACTACTCAATTGGACTATCTTCCCACTTATGGTCACAACTATTATGAAACAATTGGCCTTCGTACAATCTTCAGATTGACCTGTGAGAACTTCGGAATCCGGCCGATTGAATATCAGCGCGGCCAAAATTCGAACTTTCTGAGTTTCGATACAGAGCTTGTATACATGAAAAACCTTTAGTACACTGTTACTACTCAATTGGACTATCTTCCCACTTATTGTAACAACTATTATGAAACAATTGGCCTTCGTACAATCTTCAGATTGACCTGTGAAAACTTCGAAATCCGGCCAATTCAATATCAGCGCGGCCAAAATTCGAACTTTCTGAGTTTCGATACAGAGCTTGTATACATGTAAAACCTTTAGTACACTGTTACTACTCAATTGGACTATCTTCCCACTTATGGTCACAACTATTATGAAACAATTGGCCTTCGTACAATCTTCAGATTGACCTGTGAGAACTTCGGAATCCGGCCGATTGAATATCAGCGCGGCCAAAATTCGAACTTTCTGAGTTTCGATACAGAGCTTGTATACATGAAAAACCTTTAGTACACTGTTACTACTCAATTGGACTATCTTCCCACTTATTGTAACAACTATTATGAAACAATTGGCCTTCGTACAATCTTCAGATTGACCTGTGAAAACTTCGAAATCCGGCCGATTCAATATCAGCGCGGCCAAAATTCGAACTTTCTGAGTTTCGATACAGAGCTTGTATACATGAAAAACCTTTAGTACGCTGTTACTACTTAATTGGACTATCTTTCCACTTATAGTAACAACTAACATGAAACAATTGACCTATTTACAATCTTCAGGTTGACCGGTGAAAACTTCGGAATCCGGCCGATTCAATATCAGCGCGGCCAAAATTCGAACTTTCTGAGTTTCGATACAGAGCTTGTATACATGAAAAACCTTCAGTACACTGTTACTTCTCAATTGGACTATCTTCCCACTTATGGTCACAACTACCATGAAACAATTGGTTTTCTTACAATCTTCAGATTGACCTGTGAAAACTTCGGAATCCGGCCGATTGAATATCAGCGCGGCCAAACTTCGAACTTTCTGAGTTTCGATACAGAGCTTGTATACATGTAAAACCTTTAGTACACTGTTACTACTCAATTGGACTATCTTCCCACTTATGGTCACAACTATTATGAAACAATTGGCCTTCGTACAATCTTCAGATTGACCTGTGAGAACTTCGGAATCCGGCCGATTGAATATCAGCGCGGCCAAAATTCGAACTTTCTGAGTTTCGATACAGAGCTTGTATACATGAAAAACCTTTAGTACACTGTTACTACTCAATTGGACTATCTTCCCACTTATTGTAACAACTATTATGAAACAATTGGCCTTCGTACAATCTTCAGATTGACCTGTGAAAACTTCGAAATCCGGCCAATTCAATATCAGCGCGGCCAAAATTCGAACTTTCTGAGTTTCGATACAGAGCTTGTATACATGTAAAACCTTTAGTACACTGTTACTACTCAATTGGACTATCTTCCCACTTATGGTCACAACTATTATGAAACAATTGGCCTTCGTACAATCTTCAGATTGACCTGTGAGAACTTCGGAATCCGGCCGATTGAATATCAGCGCGGCCAAAATTCGAACTTTCTGAGTTTCGATACAGAGCTTGTATACATGAAAAACCTTTAGTACACTGTTACTACTCAATTGGACTATCTTCCCACTTATTGTAACAACTATTATGAAACAATTGGCCTTCGTACAATCTTCAGATTGACCTGTGAAAACTTCGAAATCCGGCCGATTCAATATCAGCGCGGCCAAAATTCGAACTTTCTGAGTTTCGATACAGAGCTTGTATACATGAAAAACCTTTAGTACGCTGTTACTACTTAATTGGACTATCTTTCCACTTATAGTAACAACTAACATGAAACAATTGACCTATTTACAATCTTCAGGTTGACCGGTGAAAACTTCGGAATCCGGCCGATTCAATATCAGCGCGGCCAAAATTCGAACTTTCTGAGTTTCGATACAGAGCTTGTATACATGAAAAACCTTCAGTACACTGTTACTACTCAATTGGACTATCTTCCCACTTATGGTCACAACTACCATGAAACAATTGGCCTCCTTACAATCTTCAGATTGACCGGTGAAAACTTCGAAATCCGGCCGATTCAATATCAGCGCGGCCAAAATTCGAACTTTCTGAGTTTCGATACAGAGCTTGTATACATGAAAAACCTTTAGTACACTGTTACTACTCAATTGGACTATCTTTCCACTTATGGTCACAACTACCATGAAACAATTGGCCTCCTTACAATCTTCAGATTGACCGGTGAAAACTTCGAAATCCGGCCGATTCAATATCAGCGCGGCCAAAATTCGAACTTTCTGAGTTTCGATACAGAGCTTGTATACATGTAAAACCTTCAGTACACTGTTACTACTCAATTGGACTATCTTCCCACTTATGGTCACAACTACCATGAAACAATTGGCCTCCTTACAATCTTCAGATTGACCGGTGAAAACTTCGAAATCCGGCCGATTCAATATCAGCGCGGCCAAAATTCGAACTTTCTGAGTTTCGATACAGAGCTTGTATACATGAAAAACCTTAAGTACACTGTTACTACTCAATTGGACTATCTTCCCACTTATGGTCACAACTACCATGAAACAATTGGCCTCCTTACAATCTTCAGATTGACCTGTGAAAACTTCGAAATCCGGCCGATTCAATATCAGCGCGGCCAAAATTCGAGCTTTCTGAGTTTCGATACAGAGCTTGTATACATGAAAAACCTTTAGTACACTGTTACTTCTCAATTGGACTATCTTCCCACTTATTGTAACAACTATTATGAAACAATTGGCCTTCGTACAATCTTCAGATTGACCTGTGAAAACTTCGAAATCCGGCCGATTCAATATCAGCGCGGCCAAAATTCGAACTTTCTGAGTTTTGATACAGAGCTTGTATACATGTAAAACCTTTAGTACACTGTTACTTCTCAATTGGACTATCTTCCCACTTATGGTCACAACTACCATGAAACAATTGGCCTCCTTACAATCTTCAGATTGACCGGTGAAAACTTCGAAATCCGGCCGATTCAATATCAGCGCGGCCAAAATTCGAACTTTCTGAGTTTCGATACAGAGCTTGTATACATGTAAAACCTTCAGTACACTGTTACTACTCAATTGGACTATCTTCCCACTTATGGTCACAACTACCATGAAACAATTGGCCTCCTTACAATCTTCAGATTGACCGGTGAAAACTTCGAAATCCGGCCGATTCAATATCAGCGCGGCCAAAATTCGAACTTTCTGAGTTTCGATACAGAGCTTGTATACATGAAAAACCTTAAGTACACTGTTACTACTCAATCGGACTATCTTCCCACTTATGGTCACAACTACCATGAAACAATTGGCCTCCTTACAATCTTCAGATTGACCTGTGAAAACTTCGAAATCCGGCCGATTCAATATCAGCGCGGCCAAAATTCGAGCTTTCTGAGTTTCGATACAGAGCTTGTATACATGAAAAACCTTTAGTACACTGTTACTTCTCAATTGGACTATCTTCCCACTTATGGTCACAACTATTATGAAACAATTGGTTTTCTTACAATCTTCAGATTGACCTGTGAAAACTTCGGAATCCGGCCGATTGAATATCAGCGCGGCCAAAATTCGAACTTTCTGAGTTTCGATACAGAGCTTGTATACATGTAAAACCTTTAGTACACTGTTACTACTCAATTGGACTATCTTTCCACTTATGGTCACAACTATTATGAAACAATTGGCCTTCGTACAATCTTCAGATTGACCTGTGAGAACTTCGGAATCCGGCCGATTGAATATCAGTGCGGCCAAAATTCGAACTTTCTGAGTTTCGATACAGAGCTTGTATACATGAAAAACCTTCCGTACACTGTTACCACTTAATTGAACTATCTTCCCACTTATTGTAACAACTATTATGAAACAATTGGTTTCCTTACAATCTTCAGATTGACCTGTGAAAACTTCGGAATCCGGCCGATTGAATATCAGCGCGGCCAAAATTGGAACTTTCTGAGTTTCGATACAGAGCTTGTATACATGAAAAACCTGTAGTACACTGTTACTACTCAATTGGACCATCTCCCCACTTATAGTAACAACTACCATGAAACAATTGGTTTTCTTACAATCTTCAGATTGACCTGTGAAAACTTCGGAATCCGGCCGATTGAATATCAGCGCGGCCAAATTTCGAACTTTCTGAGTTTCGATACAGAGCTTGTATACATGAAAAACCTTTAGTACACTGTTACTACTTAATTGGACTATCTTTCCACTTATGGTAACAACTACCATGAAACAATTGGTTTTCTTACAATCTTCAGATTGACCTGTGAAAAGTTCGGAATCCGGCCGATTGAATATAGTCTGTTCCACCCACTTGTAACCCTCTACAGTAATCTGCTACCTCTTCCAGGTCAAACTTCGGCATATTAGCGTGTTCAGAACTCCTCAAATTGTTGATAGTGTCTTCTGCATGTTTACTACTACTAACTCTGAAGATTTGAAACCAAAGTAATGACTTTACCATTAAAAAACACCCCCTTGAATAATTGACGGATTACTGTAGGAGTACATCGATTGGTGAAACAGACTATATCAGCGCGGCCAAAATTCGAACTTTCTGAGTTTCGATACAGAGCTTGTATACATGAAAAACCTTTAGTACGCTGTTACTACTTAATTGGACTATCTTTCCACTTATTGTAACAACTATTATGAAACAATTGGCCTTCGTACAATCTTCAGATTGACCTGTGAAAACTTCGGAATCCGGCCGATTGAATATCAGCGCGGCCAAAATTCGAACTTTCTGAGTTTCGATACAGAGCTTGTATACATGTAAAACCTTTAGTGCACTGTTACTACTCAATTGGACTACCTTCCCACTTATTGTAACAACTATTATGAAACAATTGGCCTTCGTACAATCTTCAGATTGACCTGTGAAAACTTCGGAATCCGGCCGATTGAATATCAGCGCGGCCAAAATTCGAACTTTCTGAGTTTCGATACAGAGCTTGTATACATGTAAAACCTTTAGTACACTGTTACTACTCAATTGGACTATCTTCCCACTTATTGTAACAACTATTATGAAACAATTGGCCTTCGTACAATCTTCAGATTGACCTGTGAAAACTTCGAAATCCGGCCGATTCAATATCAGCGCGGCCAAAAATTCGAACTTTCTGAGTTTCGATACAGAGCTTGTATACATGAAAAACCTTTAGTACGCTGTTACTACTTAATTGGACTATCTTTCCACTTATAGTAACAACTAACATGAAACAATTGACCTATTTACAATCTTCAGGTTGACCGGTGAAAACTTCGGAATCCGGCCGATTCAATATCAGCGCGGCCAAAATTCGAACTTTCTGAGTTTCGATACAGAGCTTGTATACATGAAAAACCTTAAGTACACTGTTACTACTCAATCGGACTATCTTCCCACTTATGGTCACAACTACCATGAAACAATTGGCCTCCTTACAATCTTCAGATTGACCTGTGAAAACTTCGAAATCCGGCCGATTCAATATCAGCGCGGCCAAAATTCGAGCTTTCTGAGTTTCGATACAGAGCTTGTATACATGAAAAACCTTTAGTACACTGTTACTTCTCAATTGGACTATCTTCCCACTTATGGTCACAACTATTATGAAACAATTGGTTTTCTTACAATCTTCAGATTGACCTGTGAAAACTTCGGAATCCGGCCGATTGAATATCAGCGCGGCCAAAATTCGAACTTTCTGAGTTTCGATACAGAGCTTGTATACATGTAAAACCTTTAGTACACTGTTACTACTCAATTGGACTATCTTTCCACTTATGGTCACAACTACCATGAAACAATTGGCCTCCTTACAATCTTCAGATTGACCTGTGAAAACTTCGAAATCCGGCCGATTCAATATCAGCGCGGCCAAAATTCGAACTTTCTGAGTTTCGATACAGAGCTTGTATACATGTAAAACCTTCAGTACACTGTTACTACTCAATTGGACTATCTTCCCACTTATGGTCACAACTACCATGAAACAATTGGCCTCCTTACAATCCTCAGATTGACCGGTGAAAACTTCGAAATCCGGCCGATTCAATATCAGCGCGGCCAAAATTCGAACTTTCTGAGTTTCGATACAGAGCTTGTATACATGAAAAACCTTTAGTACACTGTTACTACTCAATTGGACTATCTTTCCACTTATGGTCACAACTACCATGAAACAATTGGCCTCCTTACAATCTTCAGATTGACCGGTGAAAACTTCGAAATCCGGCCGATTCAATATCAGCGCGGCCAAAATTCGAACTTTCTGAGTTTCGATACAGAGCTTGTATACATGTAAAACCTTCAGTACACTGTTACTACTCAATTGGACTATCTTCCCACTTATGGTCACAACTACCATGAAACAATTGGCCTCCTTACAATCTTCAGATTGACCGGTGAAAACTTCGAAATCCGGCCGATTCAATATCAGCGCGGCCAAAATTCGAACTTTCTGAGTTTCGATACAGAGCTTGTATACATGAAAAACCTTAAGTACACTGTTACTACTCAATTGGACTATCTTCCCACTTATGGTCACAACTACCATGAAACAATTGGCCTCCTTACAATCTTCAGATTGACCTGTGAAAACTTCGAAATCCGGCCGATTCAATATCAGCGCGGCCAAAATTCGAGCTTTCTGAGTTTCGATACAGAGCTTGTATACATGAAAAACCTTTAGTACACTGTTACTACTCAATTGGACTATCTTCCCACTTATTGTAACAACTATTATGAAACAATTGGCCTTCGTACAATCTTCAGATTGACCTGTGAAAACTTCGAAATCCGGCCGATTCATTATCAGCGCGGCCAAAATTCGAGCTTTCTGAGTTTCGATACAGAGCTTGTATACATGAAAAACCTTTAGTACACTGTTACTACTCAATTGGACTATCTTCCCACTTATTGTAACAACTATTATGAAACAATTGGCCTTCTTACAATCTTCAGATTGACCTGTGAAAACTTCGGAATCCGGCCGATTGAATATCAGCGCGGCCAAAATTCGAACTTTCTGAGTTTCGATACAGAGCTTGTATACATGTAAAACCTTTAGTACACTGTTACTACTCAATTGGACTATCTTCCCACTTATGGTCACAACTATTATGAAACAATTGGCCTTCGTACAATCTTCAGATTGACCTGTGAGAACTTCGGAATCCGGCCGATTGAATATCAGTGCGGCCAAAATTCGAACTTTCTGAGTTTCGATACAGAGCTTGTATACATGAAAAACCTTCCGTACACTGTTACCACTTAATTGAACTATTTTCCCACTTATTGTAACAACTATTATGAAACAATTGGTTTCCTTACAATCTTCAGATTGACCTGTGAAAACTTCGGAATCCGGCCGATTGAATATCAGCGCGGCCAAAATTGGAACTTTCTGAGTTTCGATACAGAGCTTGTATACATGAAAAACCTGTAGTACACTGTTACTACTCAATTGGACCATCTCCCCACTTATAGTAACAACTACCATGAAACAATTGGTTTTCTTACAATCTTCAGATTGACCTGTGAAAACTTCGGAATCCGGCCGATTGAATATCAGCGCGGCCAAAATTCGAACTTTCTGAGTTTCGATACAGAGCTTGTATACATGAAAAACCTTTAGTGCACTGTTACTACTCAATTGGACTACCTTCCCACTTATTGTAACAACTATTATGAAACAATTGGCCTTCGTACAATCTTCAGATTGACCTGTGAAAACTTCGAAATCCGGCCGATTCAATATCAGCGCGGCCAAAATTCGAACTTTCTGAGTTTCGATACAGAGCTTGTATACATGAAAAATCTTTAGTACACTGTTACTACTCAATTGGACTATCTTCCCACTTATGGTAACAACTACCATGAAACAATTGGTTTTCTTACAATCTTCAGATTGACCTGTGAAAAGTTCGGAATCCGGCCGATTGAATATCAGCGCGGCCAAAATTCGAACTTTCTGAGTTTCGATACAGAGCTTGTATACATGAAAAACCTTTAGTACGCTGTTACTACTTAATTGGACTATCTTTCCACTTATAGTATCAACTAACATGAAACAATTGACCTATTTACAATCTTCAGGTTGACCGGTGAAAACTTCGGAACCCGGCCGATTGAATATCAGCGTGGCCAAAATTCGAACTTTCTGAGTTTCGATACAGAGCTTGTATACATGAAAAACCTTTAGTGCACTGTTACTACTCAATTGGACTACCTTCCCACTTATTGTAACAACTATTATGAAACAATTGGCCTTCGTACAATCTTCAGATTGACCTGTGAAAACTTCGAAATCCGGCCGATTCAATATCAGCGCGGCCAAAATTCGAACTTTCTGAGTTTCGATACAGAGCTTGTATACATGAAAAACCTTCCGTACACTGTTACCACTTAATTGAACTATCTTCCCACTTATTGTAACAACTATTATGAAACAATTGGTTTCCTTACAATCTTCAGATTGACCTGTGAAAGTTCGGAATCCGGCCGATTGAATATCAGCGCGGCCAAAATTCGAACTTTCTGAGTTTCGATACAGAGCTTGTATACATGAAAAACCTTTAGTACACTGTTACTACTTAATTGGACTATCTTTCCACTTATGGTCACAACTACCATGAAACAATTGGCCTCCTTACAATCTTCAGATTGACCGGTGAAAACTTCGAAATCCGGCCGATTCAATATCAGCGCGGCCAAAATTCGAACTTTCTGAGTTTCGATACAGAGCTTGTATACATGAAAAATCTTTAGTACACTGTTACTACTCAATTGGACTATCTTCCCACTTATGGTAACAACTACCATGAAACAATTGGTTTTCTTACAATCTTCAGATTGACCTGTAAAAGTTCGGAATCCGGCCGATTGAATATCAGCGCGGCCAAAATTCGAACTTTCTGAGTTTCGATACAGAGCTTGTATACATGAAAAACCTTTAGTACGCTGTTACTACTTAATTGGACTATCTTTCCACTTATAGTATCAACTAACATGAAACAATTGACCTATTTACAATCTTCAGGTTGACCGGTGAAAACTTCGGAACCCGGCCGATTGAATATCAGCGTGGCCAAAATTCGAACTTTCTGAGTTTCGATACAGAGCTTGTATACATGAAAAACCTTTAGTACACTGTTACTACTCAATTGGACTATCTTCCCACTTATTGTAACAACTATTATGAAACAATTGGCCTTCTTACAATCTTCAGATTGACCTGTGAAAACTTCGAAATCCGGCCGATTCAATATCAGCGCGGCCAAAATTCGAGCTTTCTGAGTTTCGATACAGAGCTTGTATACATGAAAAACCTTTAGTACACTGTTACTACTCAATTGGACTACCTTCCCACTTATTGTAACAACTATTATGAAACAATTGGCCTTCGTACAATCTTCAGATTGACCTGTGAAAACTTCGAAATCCGGCCGATTCAATATCAGCGCGGCCAAAATTCGAGCTTTCTGAGTTTCGATACAGAGCTTGTATACATGAAAAACCTTTAGTACACTGTTACTACTCAATTGGACTATCTTCCCACTTATTGTAACAACTATTATGAAACAATTGGCCTTCGTACAATCTTCAGATTGACCTGTGAAAACTTCGAAATCCGGCCGATTCATTATCAGCGCGGCCAAAATTCGAGCTTTCTGAGTTTCGATACAGAGCTTGTATACATGAAAAACCTTTAGTACACTGTTACTACTCAATTGGACTATCTTCCCACTTATTGTAACAACTATTATGAAACAATTGGCCTTCTTACAATCTTCAGATTGACCTGTGAAAACTTCGGAATCCGGCCGATTGAATATCAGCGCGGCCAAAATTCGAACTTTCTGAGTTTCGATACAGAGCTTGTATACATGTAAAACCTTTAGTACACTGTTACTACTCAATTGGACTATCTTCCCACTTATGGTCACAACTATTATGAAACAATTGGCCTTCGTACAATCTTCAGATTGACCTGTGAGAACTTCGGAATCCGGCCGATTGAATATCAGTGCGGCCAAAATTCGAACTTTCTGAGTTTCGATACAGAGCTTGTATACATGAAAAACCTTCCGTACACTGTTACCACTTAATTGAACTATTTTCCCACTTATTGTAACAACTATTATGAAACAATTGGTTTCCTTACAATCTTCAGATTGACCTGTGAAAACTTCGGAATCCGGCCGATTGAATATCAGCGCGGCCAAAATTGGAACTTTCTGAGTTTCGATACAGAGCTTGTATACATGAAAAACCTGTAGTACACTGTTACTACTCAATTGGACCATCTCCCCACTTATAGTAACAACTACCATGAAACAATTGGTTTTCTTACAATCTTCAGATTGACCTGTGAAAACTTCGGAATCCGGCCGATTGAATATCAGCGCGGCCAAAATTCGAACTTTCTGAGTTTCGATACAGAGCTTGTATACATGAAAAACCTTTAGTACACTGTTACTACTTAATTGGACTATCTTTCCACTTATGGTCACAACTACCATGAAACAATTGGCCTCCTTACAATCTTCAGATTGACCGGTGAAAACTTCGAAATCCGGCCGATTCAATATCAGCGCGGCCAAAATTCGAACTTTCTGAGTTTCGATACAGAGCTTGTATACATGAAAAATCTTTAGTACACTGTTACTACTCAATTGGACTATCTTCCCACTTATGGTAACAACTACCATGAAACAATTGGTTTTCTTACAATCTTCAGATTGACCTGTAAAAGTTCGGAATCCGGCCGATTGAATATCAGCGCGGCCAAAATTCGAACTTTCTGAGTTTCGATACAGAGCTTGTATACATGAAAAACCTTTAGTACGCTGTTACTACTTAATTGGACTATCTTTCCACTTATAGTATCAACTAACATGAAACAATTGACCTATTTACAATCTTCAGGTTGACCGGTGAAAACTTCGGAACCCGGCCGATTGAATATCAGCGTGGCCAAAATTCGAACTTTCTGAGTTTCGATACAGAGCTTGTATACATGAAAAACCTTTAGTGCACTGTTACTACTCAATTGGACTATCTTCCCACTTATGGTCACAACTACCATGAAACAATTGGCCTCCTTACAATCTTCAGATTGACCGGTGAAAACTTCGAAATCCGGCCGATTCAATATCAGCGCGGCCAAAATTCGAACTTTCTGAGTTTCGATACAGAGCTTGTATACATGTAAAACCTTCAGTACACTGTTAGTACTCAATTGGACTATCTTCCCACTTATGGTCACAACTACCATGAAACAATTGGCCTCCTTACAATCTTCAGATTGACCGGTGAAAACTTCGAAATCCGTCCGATTCAATATCAGCGCGGCCAAAATTCGAACTTTCTGAGTTTCGATACAGAGCTTGTATACATGAAAAACCTTTAGTACACTGTTACTACTCAATTAAACTATCTTCCCACGTATGGTCACAACTAACATGAAACAATTGACCTATTTACAATATTCAGGTTGACCGGTGAAAACTTCGGAACCCGGCCGATTCAATATCAGCGCGGCCAAAATTCGAGCTTTCTGAGTTTCGATACAGAGCTTGTATACATGAAAAACCTTTAGTACACTGTTACTACTCAATTGGACTACCTTCCCACTTATTGTAACAACTATTATGAAACAATTGGCCTTCGTACAATCTTCAGATTGACCTGTGAAAACTTCGAAATCCGGCCGATTCAATATCAGCGCGGCCAAAATTCGAGCTTTCTGAGTTTCGATACAGAGCTTGTATACATGAAAAACCTTTAGTACACTGTTACTACTCAATTGGACTATCTTCCCACTTATTGTAACAACTATTATGAAACAATTGGCCTTCGTACAATCTTCAGATTGACCTGTGAAAACTTCGAAATCCGGCCGATTCATTATCAGCGCGGCCAAAATTCGAGCTTTCTGAGTTTCGATACAGAGCTTGTATACATGAAAAACCTTTAGTACACTGTTACTACTCAATTGGACTATCTTCCCACTTATTGTAACAACTATTATGAAACAATTGGCCTTCTCACAATCTTCAGATTGACCTGTGAAAACTTCGGAATCCGGCCGATTGAATATCAGCGCGGCCAAAATTCGAACTTTCTGAGTTTCGATACAGAGCTTGTATACATGTAAAACCTTTAGTACACTGTTACTACTCAATTGGACTATCTTCCCACTTATGGTCACAACTATTATGAAACAATTGGCCTTCGTACAATCTTCAGATTGACCTGTGAGAACTTCGGAATCCGGCCGATTGAATATCAGTGCGGCCAAAATTCGAACTTTCTGAGTTTCGATACAGAGCTTGTATACATGAAAAACCTTCCGTACACTGTTACCACTTAATTGAACTATTTTCCCACTTATTGTAACAACTATTATGAAACAATTGGTTTCCTTACAATCTTCAGATTGACCTGTGAAAACTTCGGAATCCGGCCGATTGAATATCAGCGCGGCCAAAATTGGAACTTTCTGAGTTTCGATACAGAGCTTGTATACATGAAAAACCTGTAGTACACTGTTACTACTCAATTGGACCATCTCCCCACTTATAGTAACAACTACCATGAAACAATTGGTTTTCTTACAATCTTCAGATTGACCTGTGAAAACTTCGGAATCCGGCCGATTGAATATCAGCGCGGCCAAAATTCGAACTTTCTGAGTTTCGATACAGAGCTTGTATACATGAAAAACCTTTAGTACACTGTTACTTCTCAGTTGGACTATCTCCTCACTTATAGTAACAACTACCATGAAACAATTGGCCTCCTTACAATCTTCAGATTGACCGGTGAAAACTTCGAAATCCGGCCGATTCAATATCAGCGCGGCCAAAATTCGAACTTTCTGAGTTTCGATACAGAGCTTGTATACATGAAAAATCTTTAGTACACTGTTACTACTCAATTGGACTATCTTCCCACTTATGGTAACAACTACCATGAAACAATTGGTTTTCTTACAATCTTCAGATTGACCTGTAAAAGTTCGGAATCCGGCCGATTGAATATCAGCGCGGCCAAAATTCGAACTTTCTGAGTTTCGATACAGAGCTTGTATACATGAAAAACCTTTAGTACGCTGTTACTACTTAATTGGACTATCTTTCCACTTATAGTATCAACTAACATGAAACAATTGACCTATTTACAATCTTCAGGTTGACCGGTGAAAACTTCGGAACCCGGCCGATTGAATATCAGCGTGGCCAAAATTCGAACTTTCTGAGTTTCGATACAGAGCTTGTATACATGAAAAACCTTTAGTGCACTGTTACTACTCAATTGGACTATCTTCCCACTTATGGTCACAACTACCATGAAACAATTGGCCTCCTTACAATCTTCAGATTGACCGGTGAAAACTTCGAAATCCGGCCGATTCAATATCAGCGCGGCCAAAATTCGAACTTTCTGAGTTTCGATACAGAGCTTGTATACATGTAAAACCTTCAGTACACTGTTAGTACTCAATTGGACTATCTTCCCACTTATGGTCACAACTACCATGAAACAATTGGCCTCCTTACAATCTTCAGATTGACCGGTGAAAACTTCGAAATCCGTCCGATTCAATATCAGCGCGGCCAAAATTCGAACTTTCTGAGTTTCGATACAGAGCTTGTATACATGAAAAACCTTTAGTACACTGTTACTACTCAATTAAACTATCTTCCCACGTATGGTCACAACTAACATGAAACAATTGACCTATTTACAATATTCAGGTTGACCGGTGAAAACTTCGGAACCCGGCCGATTCAATATCAGCGCGGCCAAAATTCGAACTTTCTGGGTTTCGATACAGAGCTTGTATACATGAAAAACCTTTAGTACACTGTTACTACTCAGTTGGACTATCTCCCCACTTATAGTAACAACTACCATGGAACAATTGGTTTTCTTACAATCTTCAGATTGACCTGTGAAAACTTCGGAATCCGGCCGATTGAATATCAGCGCGGCCAAAATTCGAACTTTCTGAGTTTCGATACAGAGCTTGTATACATGAAAAACCTGTAGTACACTGTTACTACTCAATTGGACCATCTCCCCACTTATAGTAACAACTACCATGAAACAATTGGTTTTCTTACAATCTTCATATTGACCTGTGAAAACTTCGGAATCCGGCCGATTGAATATCAGCGCGGCCAAAATTCGAACTTTCTGAGTTTCGATACAGAGCTTGTATACATGAAAAACCTTTAGTACACTGTTACTACTTAATCGGACTATCTTTCCACTTATGGTCACAACTACCATGAAACAATTGGCCTCCTTACAATCTTCAGATTGACCGGTGAAAACTTCGAAATCCGGCCGATTCAATATCAGCGCGGCCAAAATTCGAACTTTCTGAGTTTCGATACAGAGCTTGTATACATGAAAAATCTTTAGTACACTGTTACTACTCAATTGGACTATCTTCCCACTTATGGTAACAACTACCATGAAACAATTGGTTTTCTTACAATCTTCAGATTGACCTGTGAAAAGTTCGGAATCCGGCCGATTGAATATCAGCGCGGCCAAAATTCGAACTTTCTGAGTTTCGATACAGAGCTTGTATACATGAAAAACCTTTAGTACGCTGTTTCTACTTAATTGGACTATCTTTCCACTTATAGTATCAACTAACATGAAACAATTGACCTATTTACAATCTTCAGGTTGACCGGTGAAAACTTCGGAACCCGGCCGATTGAATATCAGCGTGGCCAAAATTCGAACTTTCTGAGTTTCGATACAGAGCTTGTATACATGAAAAACCTTTAGTGCACTGTTACTACTCAATTGGACTACCTTCCCACTTATTGTGACAACTATTATGAAACAATTGGCCTTCGTACAATCTTCAGATTGACCTGTGAAAACTTCGAAATCCGGCCGATTCAATATCAGCGCGGCCAAAATTCGAACTTTCTGAGTTTCGATACAGAGCTTGTATACATGAAAAACCTTTCGTACACTGTTACCACTTAATTGAACTATCTTCCCACTTATTGTAACAACTATTATGAAACAATTGGTTTCCTTACAATCTTCAGATTGACCTGTGAAAACTTCGGAATCCGGCCGATTGAATATCAGCGCGGCCAAAATTCGAACTTTCTGAGTTTCGATACAGAGGTTGTATACATGAAAAACCTTTAGTACACTGTTACTACTCAATTGGACTATCTTCCCACTTATGGTCACAACTACCATGAAACAATTGGCCTCCTTACAATCTTCAGATTGACCGGTGAAAACTTCGAAATCCGGCCGATTCAATATCAGCGCGGCCAAAATTCAAACTTTCTGAGTTTCGATACAGAGATTGTATACATGTAAAACCTTCAGTACACTGTTAGTACTCAATTGGACTATCTTCCCACTTATGGTCACAACTACCATGAAACAATTGGCCTCCTTACAATCTTCAGATTGACCGGTGAAAACTTCGAAATCCGTCCGATTCAATATCAGCGCGGCCAAAATTCGAACTTTCTGAGTTTCGATACAGAGCTTGTATACATGAAAAACCTTTAGTACACTGTTACTACTCAATTGGACTATCTTCCCACTTATGGTCACAACTACCATGAAACAATTGGCCTCCTTACAATCTTCAGATTGACCGGTGAAAACTTCGAAATCCGGCCGATTCAATATCAGCGCGGCCAAAATTCGAACTTTCTGAGTTTCGATACAGAGCTTGTATACATGTAAAACCTTCAGTACACTGTTAGTACTCAATTGGACTATCTTCCCACTTATGGTCACAACTACCATGAAACAATTGGCCTCCTTACAATCTTCAGATTGACCGGTGAAAACTTCGAAATCCGTCCGATTCAATATCAGCGCGGCCAAAATTCGAACTTTCTGAGTTTCGATACAGAGCTTGTATACATGAAAAACCTTTAGTACACTGTTACTACTCAATTGGACTATCTTCCCACGTATGGTCACAACTAACATGAAACAATTGACCTATTTACAATCTTCAGGTTGACCGGTGAAAACTTCGGAACCCGGCCGATTCAATATCAGCGCGGCCAAAATTCGAACTTTCTGGGTTTCGATACAGAGCTTGTATACATGAAAAACCTTTAGTACACTGTTACTACTCAGTTGGACTATCTCCTCACTTATAGTAACAACTACCATGGAACAATTGGTTTTCTTACAATCTTCAGATTGACCTGTGAAAACTTCGGAATCCGGCCGATTGAATATCAGCGCGGCCAAAATTCGAACTTTCTGAGTTTCGATACAGAGCTTGTATACATGAAAAACCTTTAGTACACTGTTACTACTCAATTGGACTACCTTCCCACTTATTGTAACAACTATTATGAAACAATTGGCCTTCGTACAATCTTCAGATTGACCTGTGAAAACTTCGAAATCCGGCCGATTCAATATCAGCGCGGCCAAAATTCGAACTTTCTGAGTTTCGATACAGAGCTTGTATACATGAAAAACCTTCCGTACACTGTTACCACTTAATTGAACTATCTTCCCACTTATTGTAACAACTATTATGAAACAATTGGTTTCCTTACAATCTTCAGATTGACCTGTGAAAACTTCGGAATCCGGCCGATTGAATATCACGGCCAAAATGCGGCCAAAATTCGACCAAAATTGCGCGGCCAAAATTCGAACTTTCTGAGTTTCGATACAGAGGTTGTATACATGAAAAACCTTTAGTACACTGTTACTACTCAATTGGACTATCTTCCCACTTATGGTCACAACTACCATGAAACAATTGGCCTCCTTACAATCTTCAGATTGACCGGTGAAAACTTCGAAATCCGGCCGATTCAATATCAGCGCGGCCAAAATTCGAACTTTCTGAGTTTCGATACAGAGCTTGTATACATGTAAAACCTTCAGTACACTGTTAGTACTCAATTGGACTATCTTCCCACTTATGGTCACAACTACCATGAAACAATTGGCCTCCTTACAATCTTCAGATTGACCGGTGAAAACTTCGAAATCCGTCCGATTCAATATCAGCGCGGCCAAAATTCGAACTTTCTGAGTTTCGATACAGAGCTTGTATACATGAAAAACCTTTAGTACACTGTTACTACTCAATTGGACTATCTTCCCACGTATGGTCACAACTAACATGAAACAATTGACCTATTTACAATCTTCAGGTTGACCGGTGAAAACTTCGGAACCCGGCCGATTCAATATTAGCGCGGCCAAAATTCGAACTTTCTGGGTTTCGATACAGAGCTTGTATACATGAAAAACCTTTAGTACACTGTTACTACTCAGTTGGACTATCTCCCCACTTATAGTAACAACTACCATGGAACAATTGGTTTTCTTACAATCTTCAGATTGACCTGTGAAAACTTCGGAATCCGGCCGATTGAATATCAGCGCGGCCAAAATTCGAACTTTCTGAGTTTCGATACAGAGCTTGTATACATGAAAAACCTTTAGTACACTGTTACTACTCAATTGGACTACCTTCCCACTTATTGTAACAACTATTATGAAACAATTGGCCTTCGTACAATCTTCAGATTGACCTGTGAAAACTTCGAAATCCGGCCGATTCAATATCAGCGCGGCCAAAATTCGAACTTTCTGAGTTTCGATACAGAGCTTGTATACATGTAAAACCTTCAGTACACTGTTAGTACTCAATTGGACTATCTTCCCACTTATGGTCAAAACTGCCATGAAACAATTGGCCTCCTTACAATCTTCAGATTGACCGGTGAAAACTTCGAAATCCGTCCGATTCAATGTCAGCGCGGCCAAAATTCAAACTTTCTGAGTTTCGATACAGAGCTTGTATACATGAAAAACCTTTAGTACACTGTTACTACTCAATTGGACTATCTTCCCACGTATGGTAACAACTACCATGAAACAATTGACCTATTTACAATCTTCAGGTTGACCGGTGAAAACTTCGGAACCCGGCCGATTGAATATCAGCGCGGCCAAAATTCGAACTTTCTGAGTTTCGATACAGAGCTTGTATACATGAAAAACCTTTAGTGCACTGTTACTACTCAATTGGACTACCTTCCCACTAATTGTAACAACTATTATGAAACAATTGGCCTTCGTACAATCTTCAGATTGACCTGTGAAAACTTCGAAATCCGGCCGATTCAATATCAGCGCGGCCAAAATTCGAACTTTCTGAGTTTCGATACAGAGCTTGTATACATGAAAAACCTTCCGTACACTGTTACCACTTAATTGAACTATCTTCCCACTTATTGTAACAACTATTATGAAACAATTGGTTTCCTTACAATCTTCAGATTGACCTGTGAAAACTTCGGAATCCGGCCGATTGAATATCAGCGCGGCCAAAATTCGAACTTTCTGAGTTTCGATACAGAGGTTGTATACATGAAAAACCTTTAGTACACTGTTACTACTCAATTGGACTATCTTCCCACTTATGGTCCCAACTACCATGAAACAATTGGCCTCCTTACAATATTCAGATTGACCGGTGAAAACTTCGAAATCCGGCCGATTCAATATCAGCGCGGCCAAAATTCGAACTTTCTGAGTTTCGATACAGAGCTTGTATACATGTAAAACCTTCAGTACACTGTTAGTACTCAATTGGACTATCTTCCCACGTATGGTCACAACTAACATGAAACAATTGACCTATTTACAATCTTCAGGTTGACCGGTGAAAACTTCGGAACCCGGCCGATTCAATATCAGCGCGGCCAAAATTCGAACTTTCTGGGTTTCGATACAGAGCTTGTATACATGAAAAACCTTTAGTACACTGTTACTACTCAGTTGGACTATCTCCCCACTTATAGTAACAACTACCATGAAACAATTGGTTTTCTTACAATCTTCAGATTGACCTGTGAAAACTTCGGAATCCGGCCGATTGAATATCAGCGCGGCCAAAATTCGAACTTTCTGAGTTTCGATACAGAGCTTGTATACATGAAAAACCTTTAGTACACTGTTACTACTCAATTGGACTATCTCCCCACTTATAGTAACAACTACCATGAAACAATTGGTTTTCTTACAATCTTCAGATTGACCTGTGAAAACTTCGGAATCCGGCCGATTGAATATCAGCGCGGCCAAAATTCGAACTTTCTGAGTTTCGATACAGAGGTTGTATACATGAAAAACCTTTAGTACACTGTTACTACTCAATTGGACTATTTTCTCACTTATGGTAACAACTACCATGAAACAATTGGTTTTCTTACAATCTTTAGATTGTTCTGTGAAAACTTCGAAATCCCGCCGATTCAATATCAGCGCGGCCAAAATTCGAACTTTCTGAGTTTCGATACAGAGCTTGTAAACATGAAAAACCTTTAGTACGCTGTTACTACTCAATTGGACTATCTTCCCACTTATGGTAACAACTACCATGAAACAATTGGCCTCCTTACAATCTTCAGATTGACCGGTGAAAACTTCGGAATCCGGCCGATTGAATATCAGCGCGGCCAGAATTCGAACTTTCTGAGTTTCGATACAGAGCTTGTAAACATGAAAAACCTTTAGTACGCTGTTACTACTCAATTGGACTATCTTCCCACTTATGGTAACAACTACCATGAAACAATTGGCCTCCTTACAATCTTCAGATTGACCGGTGAAAACTTCGAAATCCGGCCGATTCAATATCAGCGCGGCCAAAATTCGAACTTTCTGAGTTTCGATACAGAGCTTGTATACATGAAAAATCTTTAGTACACTGTTACTACTCAATTGGACTATCTTCCCACTTATGGTAACATCTACCATGAAACAATTGGCCTCCTTACAATCTTCAGATTGACCGGTGAAAACTTCGGAATCCGGCCGATTGAATATCAGCGCGGCCGAAATTCGAACTTTCTGAGTTTCGATACAGAGCTTGTATACATGAAAAACCTTTAGTACACTGTTACTACTCAATTGGACTATCTTCCCACTCATTGTAACAACTATTATGAAACAATTGGCCTTCGTACAATCTTCAGATTGACCTGTGAAAACTTCGAAATCCGGCCGATTCAATATCAGCGCGGCCAAAATTCGAACTTTCTGAGTTTCGATACAGAGCTTGTATACATGAAAAACCTTTAGTACACTGTTACTACTCAATTGGACTATCTTCCCACTCATTGTAACAACTATTATGAAACAATTGGCCTTCGTACAATCTTCAGATTGACCTGTGAAAACTTCGAAATCCGGCCGATTCAATATCAGCGCGGCCAAAATTCGAACTTTCTGAGTTTCGATACAGAGCTTGTATACATGAAAAACCTTTAGTACACTGTTACTACTCAATTGGACTATCTTCCCACGTATGGTCACAACTAACATGAAACAATTGACCTATTTACAATCTTCAGGTTGACCGGTGAAAACTTCGGAACCCGGCCGATTGAATATCAGCGCGGCCAAAATTCGAACTTTCGGAGTTTCGATACAGAGCTTGTATACATGAAAAACCTTTAGTGCACTGTTACTACTCAATTGGACTACCTTCCCACTTATTGTAACAACTATTATGAAACAATTGGCCTTCGTACAATCTTCAGATTGACCTGTGAAAACTTCGAAATCCGGCCGATTCAATATCAGCGCGGCCAAAATTCGAACTTTCTGAGTTTCGATACAGAGCTTGTATACATGAAAAACCTTCCGTACACTGTTACCACTTAAGCGAACTATCTTCCCACTTATTGTAACAACTATTATGAAACAATTGGTTTCCTTACAATCTTCAGATTGACCTGTGAAAACTTCGGAATCCGGCCGATTGAATATCAGCGCGGCCAAAATTCGAACTTTCTGAGTTTCGATACAGAGGTTGTATACATGAAAAACCTTTAGTACACTGTTACTACTCAATTGGACTATCTTTCCACTTATGGTCACAACTACCATGAAACAATTGGCCTCCTTACAATCTTCAGATTGACCGGTGAAAACTTCGAAATCCGGCCGATTCAATATCAGCGCGGCCAAAATTCGAACTTTCTGAGTTTCGATACAGAGCTTGTATACATGTAAAACCTTCAGTACACTGTTAGTACTCAATTGGACTATCTTCCCACTTATGGTCACAACTACCATGAAACAATTGGCCTCCTTACAATCTTCAGATTGACCGGTGAAAACTTCGAAATCCGTCCGATTCAATATCAGCGCGGCCAAAATTCAAACTTTCTGAGTTTCGATACAGAGCTTGTATACATGAAAAACCTTTAGTACACTGTTACTACTCAATTGGACTATCTTCCCACGTATGGTAACAACTACCATGAAACAATTGGTTTTCTTACAATCTTTAGATTGTTCTGTGAAAACTTCGAAATCCGGCCGATTCAATATCAGCGCGGCCAAAATTCGAACTTTCTGGGTTTCGATACAGAGCTTGTATACATGAAAAACCTTTAGTACACTGTTACTACTCAGTTGGACTATCTCCCCACTTATAGTAACAACTACCATGAAACAATTGGTTTTCTTACAATCTTCAGATTGACCTGTGAAAACTTCGGAATCCGGCCGATTGAATATCAGCGCGGCCAAAATTCGAACTTTCTGAGTTTCGATACAGAGCTTGTATACATGAAAAACCTTTAGTACACTGTTACTACTCAATTGGACTATCTCCCCACTTATAGTAACAACTACCATGAAACAATTGGTTTTCTTACAATCTTCAGATTGACCTGTGAAAACTTCGGAATCCGGCCGATTCAATATCAGCGCGGCCAAAATTCGAACTTTCTGAGTTTCGATACAGAGCTTGTATACATGAAAAACCTTTAGTACACTGTTACTACTCAATTGGACTATCTTCCCACTCATTGTAACAACTATTATGAAACAATTGGCCTTCGTACAATCTTCAGATTGACCTGTGAAAACTTCGGAATCCGGCCGATTGAATATCAGCGCGGCCAAAATTCGAACTTTCTGAGTTTCGATACAGAGCTTGTAAACATGAAAAACCTTTAGTACGCTGTTACTACTCAATTGGACTATCTTCCCACTTATGGTAACAACTACCATGAAACAATTGGCCTCCTTACAATCTTCAGATTGACCGGTGAAAACTTCGGAATCCGGCCGATTGAATATCAGCGCGGCCGAAATTCGAACTTTCTGAGTTTCGATACAGAGCTTGTATACATGAAAAACCTTTAGTACACTGTTACTACTCAATTGGACTATCTTCCCACTCATTGTAACAACTATTATGAAACAATTGGCCTTCGTACAATCTTCAGATTGACCTGTGAAAACTTCGAAATCCGGCCGATTCAATATCAGCGCGGCCAAAATTCGAACTTTCTGAGTTTCGATACAGAGCTTGTATACATGAAAAACCTTTAGTACACTGTTACTACTCAATTGGACTATCTTCCCACTCATTGTAACAACTATTATGAAACAATTGGCCTTCGTACAATCTTCAGATTGACCTGTGAAAACTTCGAAATCCGGCCGATTCAATATCAGCGCGGCCAAAATTCGAACTTTCTGAGTTTCGATACAGAGCTGGAATACACGAAAAACCTTTAGTACGCTGTTACTACTTAATTGGACTATCTTTCCACTTATGGTAACAACTAACATGAAACAATTGACCTATTTACAATCTTCAGGTTGACCGGTGAAAACTTCGAAATCCGGTCGATTCAATATCAGCGCGGCCAAAATTCGAACTTTCTGAGTTTCGATACAGAGCTTGTATACATGAAAAATCTTTAGTACACTGTTACTACTCAATTGGACTATTTTCCCACTTATGGTAACAACTACCATGAAACAATTGGTTTTCTTACAATCTTCAGATTGACCTGTGAAAACTTCGGAATCCGGCCGATTGAATATCAGCGCGGCCAAAATTCGAACTTTCTGAGTTTCGATACAGAGCTTGTATACATGAAAAACCTTTAGTACACTGTTACTACTCAATTGGACTATATCCCCACGTATAGTAACAACTACCATGAAACAATTGGTTTTCTTACAATCTTCAGATTGACCTGTGAAAACTTCGGAATCCGGCCGATTCAATATCAGCGCGGCCAAAATTCGAACTTTCTGAGTTTCGATACAGAGCTTGTATACATGAAAAATCTTTAGTACACTGTTACTACTCAATTGGACTATTTTCCCACTTATGGTAACAACTACCATGAAACAATTGGTTTTCTTACAATCTTCAGATTGACCTGTGAAAACTTCGGAATCCGGCCGATTGAATATCAGCGCGGCCAAAATTCGAACTTTCTGAGTTTCGATACAGAGCTTGTAAACATGAAAAACCTTTAGTACGCTGTTACTACTCAATTGGACTATCTTCCCACTTATGGTAACAACTACCATGAAACAATTGGCCTCCTTACAATCTTCAGATTGACCGGTGAAAACTTCGGAATCCGGCCGATTGAATATCAGCGCGGCCGAAATTTGAACTTTCTGAGTTTCGATACAGAGCTTGTATACATGAAAAACCTTTAGTACACTGTTACTACTCAATTGGACTATCTTCCCACTCATTGTAACAACTATTATGAAACAATTGGCCTTCGTACAATCTTCAGATTGACCTGTGAAAACTTCGAAATCCGGCCGATTCAATATCAGCGCGGCCAAAATTCGAACTTTCTGAGTTTCGATACAGAGCTTGTATACATGAAAAACCTTTAGTACACTGTTACTACTCAATTGGACTATCTTCCCACTCATTGTAACAACTATTATGAAACAATTGGCCTTCGTACAATCTTCAGATTGACCTGTGAAAACTTCGAAATCCGGCCGATTCAATATCAGCGCGGCCAAAATTCGAACTTTCTGAGTTTCGATACAGAGCTTGTATACATGAAAAACCTTTAGTACACTGTTACTACTCAATTGGACTATCTTTCCACGTATGGTCACAACTAACATGAAACAATTGACCTATTTACAATCTTCAGGTTGACCGGTGAAAACTTCGGAACCCGGCCGATTGAATATCAGCGCGGCCAAAATTCGAACTTTCTGAGTTTCGATACAGAGCTTGTATACATGAAAAACCTTTAGTGCACTGTTACTACTCAATTGGACTACCTTCCCACTTATTGTAACAACTATTATGAAACAATTGGCCTTCGTACAATCTTCAGATTGACCTGTGAAAACTTCGAAATCCGGCCGATTCAATATCAGCGCGGCCAAAATTCGAACTTTCTGAGTTTCGATACAGAGCTTGTAAACATGAAAAACCTTTAGTACGCTGTTACTACTCAATTGGACTATCTTCCCACTTATGGTAACAACTACCATGAAACAATTGGCCTCCTTACAATCTTCAGATTGACCGGTGAAAACTTCGGAATCCGGCCGATTGAATATCAGCGCGGCCGAAATTCGAACTTTCTGAGTTTCGATACAGAGCTTGTATACATGAAAAACCTTTAGTACACTGTTACTACTCAATTGGACTATCTTCCCACTCATTGTAACAACTATTATGAAACAATTGGCCTTCGTACAATCTTCAGATTGACCTGTGAAAACTTCGAAATCCGGCCGATTCAATATCAGCGCGGCCAAAATTCGAACTTTCTGAGTTTCGATACAGAGCTTGTATACATGAAAAACCTTTAGTACACTGTTACTACTCAATTGGACTATCTTCCCACTCATTGTAACAACTATTATGAAACAATTGGCCTTCGTACAATCTTCAGATTGACCTGTGAAAACTTCGAAATCCGGCCGATTCAATATCAGCGCGGCCAAAATTCGAACTTTCTGAGTTTCGATACAGAGCTGGAATACACGAAAAACCTTTAGTACGCTGTTACTACTTAGTTGGACTATCTTTCCACTTATGGTAACAACTAACATGAAACAATTGACCTATTTACAATCTTCAGGTTGACCGGTGAAAACTTCGAAATCCGGTCGATTCAATATCAGCGCGGCCAAAATTCGAACTTTCTGAGTTTCGATACAGAGCTTGTATACATGAAAAATCTTTAGTACACTGTTACTACTCAATTGGACTATTTTCCCACTTATGGTAACAACTACCATGAAACAATTGGTTTTCTTACAATCATCAGATTGACCTGTGAAAACTTCGGAATCCGGCCGATTGAATATCAGCGCGGCCAAAATTCGAACTTTCTGAGTTTCGATACAGAGCTTGTATACATGAAAAACCTTTAGTACACTGTTACTACTCAATTGGACTATCTCCCCACGTATAGTAACAACTACCATGAAACAATTGGTTTTCTTACAATCTTCAGATTGACCTGTGAAAACTTCGGAATCCGGCCGATTCAATATCAGCGCGGCCAAAATTCGAACTTTCTGAGTTTCGATACAGAGCTTGTATACATGAAAAATCTTTAGTACACTGTTACTACTCAATTGGACTATTTTCCCACTTATGGTAACAACTACCATGAAACAATTGGTTTTCTTACAATCTTCAGATTGACCTGTGAAAACTTCGGAATCCGGCCGATTCAATATCAGCGCGGCCAAAATTCGAACTTTCTGAGTTTCGATACAGAGCTTGTATACATGAAAAACCTTTAGTACGCTGTTACTACTCAATTGGACTATCTTCCCACTTATGGTAACAACTACCATGAAACAATTGGCCTCCTTACAATCTTCAGATTGACCGGTGAAAACTTCGGAATCCGGCCGATTGAATATCAGCGCGGCCGAAATTCGAACTTTCTGAGTTTCGATACAGAGCTTGTATACATGAAAAACCTTTAGTACACTGTTACTACTCAATTGGACTATCTTCCCACTCATTGTAACAACTATTATGAAACAATTGGCCTTCGTACAATCTTCAGATTGACCTGTGAAAACTTCGAAATCCGGCCGATTCAATATCAGCGCGGCCAAAATTCGAACTTTCTGAGTTTCGATACAGAGCTTGTATACATGAAAAACCTTTAGTACACTGTTACTACTCAATTGGACTATCTTCCCACTCATTGTAACAACTATTATGAAACAATTGGCCTTCGTACAATCTTCAGATTGACCTGTGAAAACTTCGAAATCCGGCCGATTCAATATCAGCGCGGCCAAAATTCGAACTTTCTGAGTTTCGATACAGAGCTTGTATACATGAAAAACCTTTAGTACACTGTTACTACTCAATTGGACTATCTTTCCACGTATGGTCACAACTAACATGAAACAATTGACCTATTTACAATCTTCAGGTTGACCGGTGAAAACTTCGGAACCCGGCCGATTGAATATCAGCGCGGCCAAAATTCGAACTTTCTGAGTTTCGATACAGAGCTTGTATACATGAAAAACCTTTAGTGCACTGTTACTACTCAATTGGACTACCTTCCCACTTATTGTAACAACTATTATGAAACAATTGGCCTTCGTACAATCTTCAGATTGACCTGTGAAAACTTCGAAATCCGGCCGATTCAATATCAGCGCGGCCAAAATTCGAACTTTCTGAGTTTCGATACAGAGCTTGTAAACATGAAAAACCTTTAGTACGCTGTTACTACTCAATTGGACTATCTTCCCACTTATGGTAACAACTACCATGAAACAATTGGCCTCCTTACAATCTTCAGATTGACCGGTGAAAACTTCGGAATCCGGCCGATTGAATATCAGCGCGGCCGAAATTCGAACTTTCTGAGTTTCGATACAGAGCTTGTATACATGAAAAACCTTTAGTACACTGTTACTACTCAATTGGACTATCTTCCCACTCATTGTAACAACTATTATGAAACAATTGGCCTTCGTACAATCTTCAGATTGACCTGTGAAAACTTCGAAATCCGGCCGATTCAATATCAGCGCGGCCAAATTCGAACTTCTGAGTTTCGATACAGAGCTTGTATACATGAAAAACCTTTAGTACACTGTTACTACTCAATTGGACTATCTTCCCACTCATTGTAACAACTATTATGAAACAATTGGCCTTCGTACAATCTTCAGATTGACCTGTGAAAACTTCGAAATCCGGCCGATTCAATATCAGCGCGGCCAAAATTCGAACTTTCTGAGTTTCGATACAGAGCTGGAATACACGAAAAACCTTTAGTACGCTGTTACTACTTAATTGAACTATCTTTCCACTTATGGT